>APFE030715760.1:44231-74710 GCA_000404065.3 Pinus taeda | reverse complement strand
ACCCAGTTTCCCATGTTTCATGTTTAAAGAAGGTTATAGGCGATAAGCTCCCAGTTCAAACAATATTTCCAGCACTTGACAAGGAAGGAAAAATTATATTAGAACCAGAAGCAGTTACAAAAACAAGAACTCGACAGCTACAAATCGATCAATTTTAGAGTATCTTATCAAGTGGAAGAACTTATCAGTTGAAGATTCCACATGGGAGGATGAACATTTTATATAGAAGCATCCAAAACTACTCATGTGTTGAGGACAACACTTTTTCTGAAGGACATGGGCATGTTGGGTCCCTATAATAATAGTAATTACCCCATTACTATTGTAGGTTGTATCCCCTATTAATATTGTTGTGCCCCTATTGTCCCCATATTGTTATTAGTGTGCCCCCATAGAATCCCTCTATTGTTATTTTTGTGGCTTTATATTATTATTGTTAAGTCGGTTGGGTTATATTGTGACTCCTTAGACTCCTATATATAGAAAGGAGGTTTTTCATTTGAATCATCCAAGAATTGTTCATTTATGTAATGTAAAGGAGGTTGCCCCCTTGAAGAGGCTGAATTCTAAGGCGTTGATCTATCCTTTCTATCTTTTCTTGAGCTGGTTTCATAACACTCTTACACTCACAAATGTGGGCAAAGGGTTCTCTGTTGCAGTTCATTGTCGACAGTGGGAGCCAAAAGAAGTTCATTTCAGCAGAGTTCATGAAGTGGTTGGGCCTATCGACTACAACAAATCCATATTCGTACACCATCGTTTGGTTTCACCAAGGATGAGATATCCTCGTCAGCCAGCAGTGTCGCCTTCCCTACAACATCAAGCCCTTCACGGATGAGGTATTGTATGACGTTGCTCCTCTTGAATTTTGTGATGTATTATTAGGAAAACCATACTTGTGGAAGTAGCATGTTGTATATGAGTCTAGACCTCACTCTGTGATTATTACTTTGGGAAATAAGTTGTACATGATACCAGAGGTAGCCTTGCCTACCGCCATCTCTTTGATCACTGTAAAGCAATGCAGTAAGATCATTTTCCAGACCAAGAAATTTGTTTTCCTTATGATTCACCCTTAGGGAAAGAAGAAGGTTGTGGCCATGACTTCCATACAAGGCTCCTCCACATAGCAGCAGCATATGGACAAGGTCGTGGAGGAGTACGGGGACATTTTTTCCTCACCTACAAGGGAACCTCTGCACTGTTAGGTCAATCACTCCATCGAACTGACCTTGGGCATGCCCCTACCCAATGGACTGATCTATCGATGCTCCATTCTAGAGAACAATGAGATCAAGAGGAAAATTCAGGAGATTTTACAGAAAGGGCATATCAGGCCAAGCTCATCACCTTATGGGAGCTCGATTGTATTGGTACAAAATAAGGACGAGACCTGGAGACTCTGTATTTACTATCGAGTGTTGAACAAGATCATTGTCCAGAATAGGTGCCAAATCCCACAAATTTATGACCTTCTGGACCAGCTCAAGGGGGGCAAATATTTCAGCAAGATTGGCTTGAAGTTTGGTTATCACCGGGTGCCTATTAAACCCTCCGATGTATGGAAGACTGCCTTCAAATCCAAGGAGGGCCTTTTTGAATGGTTAGTCATGCCTTTTGGGTTGACGAATGCCCCTATCACCATAAGATTGATGGACGACATCTTATGACCCTTCACCAATGCATTCATGGTGGTGTATTTACATGACATCTTGATCTTCAACCAAATTTTGGAAGAGCACCTCCACCATATTCGACAAGTCCTTCAAACCCTGAGACAGCACGAGCTGTGTGCTAATTTGGAGAAATGCACTTTTGGCATGACCCAGGTTCAATATCTCGAGTACATCATTGATGAGTAGGGTGCGTATGTGGACCCACCTAAGATACAATGCATTCAGGATTGGCCAACCCCAACCACCCTAACATAGCTCCACAACTTTATGGGTCTTGCTAATTTCTATCACAAGTTCATGTTAGGGTTCTCTCATATCACTTGGCCTTTAAGTCAAGTCACCAAGGGCATTGTGAAAGCATTTTTTTAGTTTGAAACCCAGCATAAGGTATTTTCCGAGTTGAAGCATCGCCTCTTCTCTGCACCAATTCTCATATTACCAGACCTGCAACAACCATTTGAGATTGAGACAGATGCCTCTGACTATGCTATTGGTTCCATTCTTACTCTTTAGGGGCATCCAGTGGCTTACCACAGTGAGACACTTTTAGACATAGTTTGAAAGCATCCCACTTATGACAAAGAAATGTATTCCATTATGAAGGCCTTCCGTCAATAGAAGCATTACATTCTGTGAAAGGAAACAATCATCCACACAGACCACTAACCCCTACAGCTCATACACACACAAGGGAAGTTGCAGAATGATTGCCATCAGAAATGGTCCACATACCTGCAACAGTTCCAATTGGACATTAAGTACAAGAAGGGTAGCAACAATAACGTTTCCCACTACGTCATCTGACCACTAGTCATGGCGCTGATCACTGTACTTGAATCCTATGGGCATGAGACTTTGAGGTGATCACATATTTACAAGAGAAATCTAGAATTCGACAGCACATACTAAACACCTTTGGAAGGTAATCAAGTTTCAATCTTTCACCTCTAGGATACACTGTTATGCCACTTGGGACACATTTATGTTCCTTCAAGCAAGCTTGCCAAGATTATTTGGGAGGCACATTACAGTGGAGTCGTTGGACATTTCAGAGAAGAGAAAATAGTGGCAGTACTGTAGAAGTATTTTTATTTGCCGAACCTTTGTCAGGATGTTGGGAACCATTTCCAAACCAACCATCAAGAAGAAAGACATATATACCCATCTCCTACTCCTAGTCAACCTTGAGAATCCATCTCCGTGGATTATCTTTCAGGCATTCCTTCTACTAAGCACAGCAACGACTACGTTTCCATGGTCATCGACAAATTCTCTAAGATGGCCATTATGGCGACCTGCAAGAAGAGTATCACAATAGATTTCAATGCAAAGCTCTTCTTTGAGTGAGTGTGGGTACACTTTGGGATTCCACAATACATTATCTAAGATCGGATAGTAGATTCCTAAGTTCATTTTGGACAAGTCTTTGGTCGATTTTGGATACCAAACTTACTAAGTCATGGCTTTCCACCCCCAAACTGATGGCCAAACAAAGGTCATCAATAGGATTATCATACACATTTTATGCATGTACTACTCTAAGCATCCCCACACATGGGATGTAATCCTCCCCTATGTCTATCATAGGTACAACAGAGCTCTCCACAACCCCTTTCAGGTAGGGCTAGGATTTCAGCCACTATGTCCCATTTATATGGCCATATCATTTGCAGCTACTCGAGAAGATTTGACTCACGTCTAGTCTGAAGATGACAGGGCTAACAACTTCATTGAGTGCATTCAACACATCCGCCAACAAGTCCATGATATATTTGATAGATTCAATGCTAAGTACAAGCAGCACCATGATCAACACTAAGTGTTCCACAAGTTCCAAGTGGGTGACAAAGTTTGGCTACATTTGCAGAAAGAGCGCCTCGCTGGACCCCATCGCAAGCTTTGCTCGCTATGATATGGTCCATACACCATCACCAAGGTTGTAGGGGACAATGCTTTCAAGCTCAACATTCCACCGTTCCTTGGTTTGCACCTAGTATTCAATGTAGATCACCTTTGACCATACTTTCCACTATTTATGGACACATCCAACATTGCAGAACAACTCACACCAACAGAGCTAAACCCAGACTACATGTAATAGGCCACAATTGATCAGACCATGGACACACGTATCAATAACACTTTCTAACATAGGATCCATCTATATCAAGTTGTCAAAGAAGGCCAACTCCTTCACTAGGGACCAAGTTCAACAGAAATTTCCTCACCTCATGGGGGCTCTACACGCAATGGGGACCATTTCTTCCTAAGGAGGGAGGAATTATCTAGGTGGATATTGGTGGCCACCCACCTATTCCATATATACCTCTAGTTGGTTTCATTTGTTTCCTTTTTTATTGCAACATTTACTATTTTTAGCAGTTTTTCAGGTGTTGAACTTCCGAAGCAATTTTGACCCCCTAAACGACGTTTTTTGAGGTCTAAAATAGACTCATGTTTCCTATGGCAATAGGCCTATCACAAATCCTATAGTATTCAAAGAGAAATTTCCAACAAGGTATCATACGTGCCAAACACAGATAACATGACCAAGTTACAACCCTGGGAAGTTGGTTGCCCAACTAACCCCAACAATGCCCACAAACTCTTGGTGTTCCATCTCATGGGGTTAAGGTTTTGGTTTTTTAGAGTTTTCCTTTGTTGTTCAATAATAAATAATCCCTTGAGCCTCATTATAACACAGTTGAGAGGCATGTAGCTGCCACATCTCTCGTTAGAGATAAACAACCATTACTCGAGCTATTTTATTTTCATTTTTGTATGTAAGCATATTTCAATTCTTTGATATTAATGAAATGAAGTTTTATTTTTGTTGCATCTCTGTGTATATGGGTATTTATGTATTTTTTCTTTCCTGCATAAGTCCGGATCAAGATTCAACAATATATTTAGCTTTAACCATCAACAACACAAAATTCTTTCTATCATTCACAAGCCCTTTCATTTGACAAAATTCTTACTAACAAGATAGAATTTCATCTTCCTGTGATGTTCTCTAACAATATACTCAACTCCATGTTTGAAAATATGATATTTGTTCTCATGACGATAGAATATTTCTTTTCAGTCATATAAGGATGGACTCCCTAAGACAATCCCATAAATATCAAGTGGTACAACAACAAGCTCTACCTCATCTATAAAATTAGTAGTGATGGAAAATTTGAGTTTAAATTTTCTTGTAACTTGAAATTTGGCATCATCACATACCCAACCCAAAGGGTAAGGTTTTTGATGAGGTGTATTCTCTAAATTAAGTTTCTTGACAATTTCTTATGAGATAAGATTGACTTGAGATCCACTATCAAATAATGTATCAACCTTTGTATGTTTTGTAATGACCTTGATATGGAAAATATCATTTCTTTCTTTATCATTTTGAGATTCAATAGGCTTACTAGAAGAACTAGTACTTGCATTAGAAGGTATACCTTTAATTCCCATGGCTGTGATTTTGGTTTCATCATGTAACACCCCTCTATTGTATGTAACACATTGTTGCTATAATGTCGGACCTAAGCTAAGACTGAGCTATAATAGAAAATCTAGGTCTGAGATGTAGCAATGAAAGTAAATACTTTATTATTGAATAAATAAAGATAATTTAATCACTTGGAAAATGAGACACCAAGAGATGAGATTCTTGCCAAATAAAATCCCATTGGCGAATGGGAATGGATCATTCTTTCATGGTAAGACTTCTAGACCAAATTCTAGATAAGCTTAATGGAATGAGAGATAAATACCCATTAATTTAATTAGCTGGAGAAAGATGCTAAGTTTAAGAAAAAAATAAAACCCTTGTAGGAGAGAAAGGAAAGCTTTTATGGGAAATGCCTCGTGGGAGAGAAAGGTGAGCTTTTATGGGAAAATCCTAGACAAATGGATAAAAATATCCACCCAAAAGCGGGACGCCACTAAAGGAAATCATATCATGAAATAGGGTATTAAATACCCATTGAATAAATCAACAGGGGGCAGTTGATCGATTGCAAGAAATCTTGGCTCGAGGGTGAACTGGAGAAGTTAGTTCTAGGTTGGGTAGCGGTGCTCAGTTTTTCCAAGTGACATTCTTTTGGCTAATCTGGTTTGATTTAAGTGCATAGGATGCTTTGTATGTTGGCTCCTTACTCTTTATGTTGTCAATTCTTTAAGCATATGTGTATAATTTCATGTGTTATCTTTGTTTACGAGATAATTGAACACTTATACGTGTGACAACTATTGTATAAATTTAATCAAAGTTAAATTTAGTGATGGGAGCATAGTAGGTGGTTGTTAATATTGGGTCAAGGAGGTATGTGAAAAATGGTATCATAGCACTAAGTTCAAATATTATGGCCTATGGATCAACCCACATTTGTAAGTTATGAATGAGTTGTAGGTCCTATTAGTGTCAGTCTTGTTTGCATGTCACTAGTGATCAAATATGCTTTTACCAAGTCTGTCAGGAGTCTCAAAGTCAAATTTTACCATGTCACTAGGTTTATAGAGTAAAATTTGGTCACTCGTTAGTTGGTCTAGGAATGATTTTAGTCTTTTGGGAAGGTCACATATGTTGGTCACATACCTCATTCAGATGAAGGTGTCATAATAAAAAGAAGGTTTCCATTTTATTAGTCATTATGATCATTCCATTCAGTTTCAAGTGTTTATTAGGTCATTAGGGTTTCAAGGTCCATCATCATCATCATGTGTAAATCCAGCATTAAATAAAGCATGACAAGCAAGTCTTTGAAGTTAACTTGATGAGTTTTCACAAGTTCATCATGACTTAAATTTCAAAGGCTCTAAGAGAAGAACTTTCAGTGTTCAAAAAGTGAAAATTCAGCCCAAGTTTCATCTATCCAAGGTGACTCAATCTTAAAAGTGAAAAATCAGTTTTTTGAAAGGCTTTTGAGGCCTATTTCTTTTCAAAAGGAAAACTAACTTCCCTATATAAACCCAAAAAGCCCCAGACTCACTTTATTTTCCTTTTATTCCCCTTTGTCAATCGGTATCTCTCATCCATTGGCAAGAAAAACTCAAGTTTTTAAGCAAAATTAGCAAAAAACTCAAGGCACTGCACTTCCAGAGACTGTGTTGTGCTTCTGAGGCCAACATTGCGCTGAGCTTGTGCCAGAGAAGCTCAAAACCATCCAGAAACTCACCCAAATTGAAATTTCAAGCTTTCAAATTGTTTTCTTGCTAACCAAGACTCCTCTACAAGTAAGTACATCACCTTACTTACCTTTTTATTTACCAATATGGATTCAAGCTTAAGATTTTTCCATTTAGGGTTTTTAGTGAATTTTTCATGAAATGAGCTAGGCTTGATGATGGTTGGACTAGTTTTCATATGTTAAACATGTAAAACTATCATTCTACACCTCTACACATGTTTAATATATGTTATGAACCATTGAACCAACTACAAATAACCAAAAATGAAACCCTAGCTCATTCCTAAGGAATTTGGGTAGTTTTCCTAGAAACCCTGTTTTTCATTTTTCACAAATACTCTCGTCCTTCATTCCACCTCATTTCATTTTCATAAGTTGTTCACAATCCATATCCACCTCCTAGAAATTCCCTTGCCATTTTTTCCACTCCACCTACTCATCATTTCATTTTTCACTCATCCCTCACTGTTTTTTCTCATTTTCCTGCTACTAGGGTTTCTGTCATCATGGAAGGAGATTCTTCACCAAAAAGGAAGAAACACCATAAAGGAGGAAAAAATTTTAGATATGAACCATCCAGCTGCAATGAGATTAATGCATCACCCTTTATCAAACAGTGTTTTGAATATGTGAATTGTCTAGATTTTTGCAAAAGGGTGTGTGAAGTAGGTTCCATGAACACTTGACAGATTGGGTTGCTACTCATTTGAAAGGACAAAGTGCCATTATTGCTGGTGTTGAGTTCACATTTTCAGTGGCTTCTAATTGACTTGCTACATGGATACTAGATCATGGTGAATATTGGTTTAAGGGGATGAACTTAGATCTTGTACATTACAGGTTCTTATTGAAAACACCATACAGGGAGACTCATACACATATCATACCTTTTAGATACCTATTGGAGAAGTATGCTCCATTGATGAAAGTTGTCATAAAATTATTCACATGTGACGGAAGGTTCTCTAGACTATATGTCTATCACATCTGGTTTCTAATGCACTTTACAGCTCAGAAATCTCTAAACATGTGCAACTATCTATGTAGGAGCCTTTCCAAGATGTCAAAGAAGGTGCAAGTGAAAACAAAGAACACTATCCTATTCTATTTCATCATAGTTTGATCAAGACCGTAGTGCTCCATCAACTTGCAGAGAAGAACATGACATGGGATTCTTTCTTGGAGGCAGATTTGAAATGGCATGAATCCAATTTTTCAATTCAACATTCAAGCATGCCAACACAGCAAATGGAGGTTGGGTCTTCAAGAAAATCAGTGGAGATTCGTAAAGCACCTAGATATAAGGTGACTAGGATGTACAGAAGAGGGAAAAGGCTTGTGTTTACTTCTCATGGTGAAAAGGGGGCCAAGCCTTCTACATCACCATAACGGGGGTCACCAGTGTAGGATAAATCTTTGTTTGAGCATGAGTTTGCATTAGTAGACTTAGAAGTATAAAATGATCCCTCAATCATGCAACAGAATATCAAAGACAAATATTATTAGATCATAGAACTCATGGACAACATGGCAAGGACAAGGTTTGTCATTTCATTCTTAGAACAAGAAAATAGTCAGTTAAAGGCAAATCAACTTATTGTGGAAAAGGAGCAAGCTAAACAATTACAGCAAGCAAGCGAGGGCAAAGCAGACTTGGAAATCAATGAGCCTGAAGGAACTCAAGGACAAGGTAAGAAAATGAGGCCAAGAACCAAAGGGCTTAAGAAAGCATTGAAAGAGGAGAGAAAACACATCTTGTTGGATGAGAAACTAGAGTTAGAAGACGGAATTGCCTTAGAGGTCGATGAAGATAGGGAGTATTGGTTAGACAAGGTAATTAACCACTTGGAGAAGCTTCTAGACAAGGCCAATAGAGACAACCAACTACTAAGGCAAATGGCATATCACTACCAGGCCAAGACAATGATTTGCAATGTCAAGGTCAAACAGCTGGAAAACAAGCTCAAAGAAGCCCTAAATGACCAAAATGAGAAGGGTAACTTAGAGATGCTTGTTGAAGAATCCATGAGGGCTTAATATACCTCATTTTACATCTTTTGACCAATTTTGAAGAAATTCTGAACATTTTTTATTTTTTGGATATTTTAGTGCCTTATGCAGAAATTTGGCGGCGCTGCGCTTTTTCATCAGGCATTCAAATCAGAAATGGCTTGCATTTTTGGAAAGCCCTTGGCATCCTCTCAAAACCCATTTCTTTGTATTTTCCAGAGGGCCTAAATTTTGAGAAAAAGGGGGAAAAGTGGTCAAAAATCAGCTTTCTGGACCTCTTTTTGACAAGCATTGCACTTCTGGAAAGACCTTGGGAGAAAGATTTTTTTAAGGCCTTCCCATGGGCCATTTCAAAAATTCAAGGTGTTATGGAAACTAGACTTGAAAATGTTGTTGATCATTCTTTCAAATCTTCATTTGGACATTAGGAAGGATCCTTAAAGTGGGCTCAAAGTCAGTGTTGTGCTTCTGCAATTTCGTGTGTTTTTTTTATTTAAAATTTCTCTATGTAAATTTCCTGGTTTTCAGTTTGACTTGGTAAAAGTAAAAAATCTTGTTGTAATTGAACTTGGTTCAAGGTTAGATGATGTAAGCATGAATAAATGCACATAATAGATTGTTTTTTATGTTTAATAGGCCTCATTAAGGAAGCAGAATCCAAAACAAAGTCTCCAAGAAGTGTTTGTGTTTAACCTTCTCACTCTCACCTGTTGGTTGAGAGAATCTTGGAATCAGTTCCACCACCTAGGAATTCGACTCTTGAAAGTGGGGAAGTGGTCTAATGGAGTCTATATGTATCATTTATCTTTGAGAGAGAGGGGTTGGACTTTTGTGGAGGAGGCTTGTATGTTTATGTTATCTTCAGCTAATACAGGAGCAGTTGCAGTGAGTTTATGGTCTTTGTTTACTCTTTCTATCAATTTCTAATGGATAAATCATATTTCTTAACATGATTTGTCTTATTTTTATGAATTTCCTTGCAGTTATATAGACAGGATTCTTGATTTCAAGCTCTTTTTATGTGGAATTCATAGTTGTGTTTATTTTCTTCTAAAGCTAATGAATTCATACTTTCTTATGCTCATTAGTCTCTTCAAAACTCTCTAATATATGCTAAATTGACAACATTTCAAGTATACCATAGCCCATTGATACCTACCTCATTTCTACACTTGTCTCTACATTCCTGGAGCCTAGACCTAATCACTTGCTCTAAACCCTAGTCCAGCAAACCTTAATATCCTAAATTCACAAATACACAAACAAACATGCATATCTAGCCTAAAAACTTTGTTCTTTAAAGCTATTCATTGATAAATATTGTGAGAGATTCCTCTCTGGTTCAGTAGGGCTAGCTATTGAGCTGAAAGTGGTTCGAGGTTACCTCTTTCGATCTCCTCCTTAGCCTAGGAAATTGTAGGGGATAGCATTTTTGGGGTCATTGCCAAGCAACAAAAGGTCATATCTTCCATGGGAAAGAACGAAAAAGATCAAATCTGATTGTTGATGGTGAACAGTGATCAGACACAGAAAGGTTGTGCATCTTTCACCTAGTGACTCCAGTGTCGAAGAATCCAAAGGTTTAGAACTCTAATGGCAACTCCACTGTTCAAAAACTAGTAGTTTGAAGAACTTCTTGGTGACTTAACTTTTTTCAAGATGGATTCAGCTACTCGAAGGTATGCTCCCATGAATAGAGCTCATTTTCCTAGTTTTCCAATCATATTCCTTATATAGATTGGCAAACAGGGCTACCAAATTTTAAAGGGCGGGATGGAGAATATGCTAGTTTGCATTTGGTCAAATTTCATTTTTCATATTCACAGATTAAAGACTAAGTTTCTTGAAGATTGTCTGATGAAGATCTTCATGGCTAGCCTAGAAGAAATAGTGAGGAAATGGTATGGGAGTCTACCATCTACTAGTTTATATTCTCTAAAGGATTTTCATAGAGTTTTCTTTCAACATTATCAAAGCTGCAATTTTTCCTTATCAATGATGGATAGTTGTTGTGAGATTTCTGAAAATTTCATTAAATTTCTTGAAAAATCGTATGGGGATGAAGAATGTATGGAAGAAGATATATTAGAAGCCCTTTATGAGTTTTCCTCCCAACAAGAATTAGCAGTTTCCTCCTTTGATGAAACAGACTGGGATCAAAATAGAGAAAGGCCTATTCCTGATATTGAAAAATGAAAATCACCAAGCCAATGTTGATTTCTATAAAACTCAATGTTCTGCTCTATCTGAAGATTAAATAGATCAAATCTTGAAAAACCATGTTACAGCCCAAGTTAAGGCAGGTTTGCAGTGCTCACAGACTCAATAATTTGTAAGAGAAATTTATTCCATTATTGAAAATGAAAATCTAGGTCTAAATGATGACAGTCATGAGACTGATGAAACTATACAAGAATTTTTTGTGACTAAGCCAATTTGTGATGTAGATTTCCTGCAAGGAGATTAGCTAACAGGGACTGTTTTGTTTCATGAAGAGGATAGGGCTGACATGATTAATAATCTTGAAGAATGTGTTATGTTCAAAGATGATTTATACTATGAATTGGAAGAATATGAGTATGAGATAGATAGTATGCTAGAGATAGAATCAAAGTTACTCATGCTTGAAGAATTTGCAGCCAACACTCAAGTAGAAGAAAGTCATTCTTCCCTATGCCTTCCTATGGATCAACAGCCAAGTATTCTTTCAGATCAAAATGAAAGGAGTACTTGTATCTTTGTTGGATTTCAAGACAAGGTAACATTTCATATTTTTAAGGATCCTTACACTAATTTATTGCAGCCATCTAGGAAGATGATTTTTCTTTTATTTATGGATCATGTGCACATGTTCAGTGGACACTTGGAGTGGCCTGGCTTTTGTTTTTTCTGCCTGCTCAAGGAAAGTATGAGCATGATTCAAGTAGGTAGCCATCTGCTCAATTGGTTACACTAGAGGGATCATTACACATGATTGTATGTACATCTTCAGTAGGTGGGCGACTGTCATCAGGATTTGAAGCCCGAGGTGAAGGCCTTAAGATCCTGATGGTCTGCTGCCATAAGTAAGTTTAGTAAGTATGTTTTTTTATAGTCAAGTCAGTCAATTTTTTGTTTGAGTTTAGTCTTTGCATTTTGATTCCATGTACAATGAACAAGGCTACTAGGTCTACGGTGTTCTTGACACCTCCAAGTAGCTGCAATCCCTAGCTAGAGCCAATGTTAGTGTCAGTCTTGTTTGCCTATCACCAGTGACCAAATATGCTTTTACCAAGTCCGTCAGGAGTCTCAAAGTCAATTTTTACCATGTCACTAGGTTTACAGAGTAAAATTTGGTCACTGGTTAGTTGGTCTCGGAATGATTTTAGTCTTTTGGGAAAGTCACATATGTTAGTAACCTACCTTATTCAAATGAAGGAGTCATAATAAAAAGAAAGTTTCCATTTTATCAGTACTATCATCATTCCATTTAGTTTCAAGTTTTCATTAGGTCATTAGGGTTTCAAGGTCCATCATCATCATCATGTGTAAATCTAGCATTAAATAAAGCATGACAAGCAACTCTTTGACATTAACTTGATGAGTTTTCACAAGTTCATCATGATTTCAGTTTCAAAGGCTCCAAGAGAAGAAGTTTCAGTGTTCAAAAAGTGAAAATGTAGCCCAAGTTTCAGCGCTCCAAGGTGACTCAATCTTAAAAGTGAAAAAACAGTTTTTTGAAAGGCTTGTGGGGCCCATTTCTTTTCAAAAGGAAAACTAACTTGCCTATATAAACCCAAAAATCCCCAATCTCACTTTATTTTCCTTTTATTCCCCTTCATGCATCGGGCTCTCTCATCCATTGGCAAGAAAAAATCGGGTTTTAAGGAAAAATTAGCAAAAAATTCAAGGCATTGCGCTTCCAGAGACTGCATTGCGCTTCTGAGGCTGGCATTGCACTTCTGGACACTGCGTTGTGCTTCCAGAGACTGTGTTGTGCTTGTGTTAGAACAGTGCAAAACCATCCAGAAACTCACCCAAATTGAAATTTCAAGCTTTCAAATTGTTTTCTTGCTAACCTAGACTCCTCTACAAGTAAGTACATCACCTTACTTACCTTTTTATTTACCAATATGGATTCAAGCTTAAGATTTTTTCATTTAGGGTTTTTAGTGAATTTTTCATGAAATGAGCTAGGGTTGATGATGTCTGGTCTAGTTTTCATATGTTAAACATGTAAAACTATCATTCTACACCTCTACACATGTTTAATATACATTATGAACCATTGAACCAATTGCAAATCATCAAATTACTTCACCAAAAATGAAACCCTGGCTCATTCCTAAGGAATTTGGACAATTTTCCTTGAAACTCTGTTTTTCACTTTTCACAAATACTCTTGTCCTTCATTCCACCTCATTTCACTTTTACAAGTTTCTCACAATCCATATCCACCTCCTAGAAATTCCCTTGCCATTTTTTCCACTCCACCTACCCATAATTTCATTTTTCACTCATCCCTCACTGTTTTTTCTCATTTTCCTACTGCTAGGGTTTCTGTCATCATGGAAAGAGATTCTTCACCAGAAAGGAAGAAACACAATAAGGGAGGAAAAATTCTCAGATATGAACCATCCAACTGCAATGAGATCAATGCATCACCATTTATCAAAAAGTGCTTTGAAGATGTGAATTGTCTAGATTTTTGCAAAAGGGTGTGTGAAGTAGGTTTCCATGAACAGTTGAAAGATTGGGTTGCTACTCATTTGAAAGGAGAAAGTGCCATTATTGCTGGCGTTGAGTTCACATTTTCAGTGTCTTTTATTTCACTTGCTACAGGGATACTATATCATGGTGAATATTGGTTTAAGGTGATGAACTTAGATCTTGTACATTACAGGTCCTTCTTGAAAACACCATACAGGGAGACTCATACACATATCATACCTTTTAGATACTTGTTGGAGAAATATGCTCCATTGATGAAATTTGTCATAAAATTCTTCACATGTGAAGGAAGGTTATCTAGACTATATGTCTATCACATCCGGCTTCTAATGCACTTTACAGCTCAGAAACCTCTAAACATGTGCAACTATCTATGTAGGAGGATTTTCAAGATGTCAGATAAGGTGCAAGTGAAAAACAAAGAACACTATCCTAGTTTCTTTCATCATAGTTTGATCACGACTGTAGTGCTCCATCAACTTGTAGAGAAGAACATGACATGGAATTCTTTCTTAGAGGCAACTTTGAAATGGCATGAATCCAATGTTTTAGTTCAGTATCCAAGCATGCCAACACAACAAATCGAGGTTGTGTCTTCAAGCAAATTAGTGGAGATTCCTAAAGCACCTAGACCTAAGGTGACTAGGATGTACAAAAGAGGAAAAAGGCTTGTGTTTACTTCTCATGGTGAGAAAGGGGTCAAGCTTTCTACATCACCAAAACAGGGGTCACTAGTGCAGGATAA
Organism: Pinus taeda; assembly: GCA_000404065.3. NCBI lineage: Eukaryota > Viridiplantae > Streptophyta > Pinopsida > Pinales > Pinaceae > Pinus > Pinus taeda. The sequence continues at coordinate 60,386 of APFE030715760.1, read as the reverse complement.
AGATTTGGTTGAGCATGAGTTTGAGTTCGTAGACTTAGAAGTAGAAAATGAGCCCTCAAGCATGCAACAAATTATCAAACACAAATAATATCATATCAGAGAACTCATGGACAACATGGCAAGGGCAAGGTTTGTCATTTCATTCTTAGAACAAGAAAACAATTAGTTAAAGGCAAAGAAACTTATCAAGGAAAAGGAGCAAGATAAACTATTGCAACAAGCAGGCAAGGGCAAAGTAGCCTTGGAAATAAATGAGCCTGAATGTTAAAATTTGCAACTAGAGAGAAACTCCATGTGGGTCATCTTATTAATGGCAGTTGATATTTTTCTTGGATCCCTCTCATTGAGAGGTGTAGGATTGATCTAAAGATCATCCAATTTCGATAAGGATTCATGGAGATATGAATTTATTTGTGTTATGGGACAATTCGTCAAGGTAGGCCAGCAACCAAATAAACCCCACTTGTGCTCAACGTTTTAGTATAAATAGAGGTGGCCTTCAAGTCATTTCTACACACTCACTTGGGATATCTTCCTCTCTACTTGTTTTAGTAGGAGGATAGATCCTAAGGGATAATGATGCCCTAATGGAGAAAGGCTCTATGCTGCCCTAATGATGAAGCCCTAATGCAATGAACCAAAGAAGGCTTTATGCAGTCGTAGGAGGAGACACCTCTATGCAGTGAAGAAGGGTTCTACGTTGTCTTAATGGATGAGATTCCCTAGCCACAGTCAAATCTAGGAACTCTAACCAACTGTCAAGGAAGGGCTAATGTTGCCTTATACACAGTCCTAAAAGGAGGTAGATCTTGCCTTACCTGAGTTGCAGTAAGGGAGGGTCTTAGCCGCAAGCAAGGGAGAGATTTGGCCGTAGTCAAAGGAGAGCTCTAGCAATGTTAAGGAGGAGATAATCCACAGTCCAATAAATGTGCCTTAACCGCAGTCTAAGGAGGCCTAATGAGTAGCAAGTAAAGGCCCTAATCCGCAACCCTAGCCATAGTCTAAGGAGGCCTAACGAACAGCAAGTAAAGGCCCTAATTCGTATCCCTAGCCACATTCTAAGGAGGCCTAACGAATAGCAAGTAAAGGCACTAATTCGCAGTCCAATCAAGAATACCTAGCCGTTGTTTTATCTACAATACATATCCCTTATCAACAGCATAAGGAGGCCTATCCCTATGTATGTTGTAGGTGACAACATGGAAATCTAAGTGTTGTAGGTGCCTATGTGTGTTGTACGTGGCAACATGGAAATCTAAGTGTTGTAGGTGCCTATGTGTGTTGTAGATGACAACATGGAAAACTAAGTGTTGTAAGTGATAGCATGTTAAATAAAACAGTTACAAGGCATGAGTTAAGGACTAGGAATTCACTGTCATAAAGAAGTAGTGAAGTCTACTCTCTAGGTTGTATGTGAACACATGACAGTGACATATTCAGTCTGATGTATGGCATGTTAGACATATACATGTTGTAGTAAATGGAGAACAGTTTTGTGGAAGGCAGAGACAGCCTTCCTTTAGAGGACAATTGTGTAGAAATCAAGGCAGACATTGTGATTGTTAGTTGACTTCACTTTGGAGGAGTCTAGCTGCTCTGCTGGGCTGTAAGCCATAGCAAGCAGCTAAGACTGGTGAGTGTAAATGATTACAACATATTGGATGCAGTGATGGATGCAGCATGATGAGTGCAACATTGGGTGCAGATCAGTGATGGGAGCAGCTCAGTGATTGGGAGCAGCACAGTGATAGGTGCAGCAGTATGAAGTGTACAACATGGTCATTAGGTCCAGCACTATGATGATGGGTGTAGCATGGTGACGAGATGCAAACACGATGATAGGTGAAGGAGTCACCTTGGAGAATCAGTTGAAGCAGTTTGTCTTCAACTGATCTCATGTATCATCTTGTTAGAAATGTTTTGTGCTCTTATCTAGATAAGTCAAAGTGTTGACTTCTGTTGTAAATGTATTACTCTCTCTCTCTCTCTCTCTCTCTCTCTCTCTCTCTCTCTCTCTCTCTCTCTCTCTCTGTTGAACTATTGAAGAATATATAAGAAGAATTTATCAAGGGTTTATCGACATTGGGGTTGTGTCCTCTTGTCTTGGCTTGTCTTCTGCAATTTATGTTTATGTTCTATCTGCAGTTTACTTTAATGTTGATGTGATTGCTAAACTGGAAAAGGTATTGAGATAACTATGAAAATTAATATAAATTTCTCTAAGCATAAAACATACCTAAAATTAACATTGAAGGAACTCAAGTACAAGGTAAGAGAAAGAGGCCAAGAACCAAAGGGCTTAAGAAAACATTGAAAGAGGAGAAAAAACACATCTTGCTGGATGAGAAACTAGAGTTAGAAGACAATTGCCTTAGAGGTAAATGAAGACAGGGAGTATTGGTTAGACAAGTTAAATGACCACTTGGAGAAGATTTTGGATGAGGCCAATAGAGACAACCAGCTACTAAGGCATATGGCACATCACTACCAGGCCAAGAATATGATTTGCAATGTCAAGGTCAAACAGCTGGAAAACAAGCTCAAAGAAGCCCTAAAGACCAAAATGAGAAGAGTAACTTAGATATGCTTGTTGAAGCATCCACGAGGGCTTAATATACCTCTTTTACATCTTTTGACCAATTTTGAAGAAATTTTGAACCTTTTTGGTTTTTGGATATTTTGGTGCCTTATGCAGAAATTTGGCCAGTCATAGAAGCGCAACGCCAAGGCACTGCGCTTTTTCATTAGGCACTCAAATAAGAAATGGCTTGCATTTTTATAAATCCCTTGGCATCCTCTCAAAACCCATTTCTTCAGATTTTCCAGAGAGGGCCTAAATTTTGAGAAAAAAAGGGAAAAAGTGGTCAAAAATCAGCTTTCTGGACCTCTTTTTGACAGGCGTTGTGCTTCTGGAGAGACCTCGAGAGATTGAATTTTTGAAGGACTTCCCATGGGTCATTTTAAAAAATTCAAGGTGTTTTGGAAAGTATACTTGAAAATATAGTTGACCCTTCTTTCATATCTTAATTTGGACCTCAGTTTGACTTGGTCAAAGTCAGAACTCTTGATGTAACTGAACTTGGTTTGAGGTTAGATGATGTAAGCATGAATAAATGCACATGATAGGTTTTTTTTTTATGTTTAGTAGGCCTCATTAAGGAATAAAAATCCAAAACAAAGTCTCCAAGAAGTGTTTGTGTTTAACCTTCTCACTCTCACCTGTTGGTTGAGAGAACCTTGGAATCAGTTCCACCACCTAGGAATTTAGCTCTTGAAGGTGGGGAAGTGGTCTAATGGAGTATATATGTATCATTTCTCTTTAAGAGAAACGGGTTGGACTTTTGAAAAGGAGGCTTGTATGTTTATGTTCTCTTCAACTAATACAGGAGTAGTTGCAGCTATTTTTCAGGAACTCTAGTTCAATGAGTCTATGGTGTTTGTTTACTCTTTCTATCAGTTTCTAATGGATAAATCATCTTTCTTCACATGATTTTTCTTCTTTCTGTGAATTGTCTTGCTGTTATATAGACATGATTCTTGATTTCAAGCTCTGTTTATGGGGAATTCATAGTTGTATTTATTTTCTTCTAAAGATAATGAATTCATACTTTCTTATGCTCATTAGTCTCTTCAAAACTCTCTAATATATGCTACATTGACAAAATTTCAAGTATACCATAGCCCATTGATACCTAGCTCCTTTCTGTACTTGTCTCTGCATTCTTGGAGCTTAGACCTAATCACTTGCTCTAAACCCTAGTCCAGCAAACCTTAAAATCCTAAATTCACAAATACACGAACAAACATGAATATCTAGTCTAAAAACTTTGTTCTTTAAAGTTATTCATTGATAAATACTATGAGAGATCCCTCTTTGGTTCAATAGGACTAGCTACTAAGTTGAAAGTGGTTCGAGTTTACCTCTTTTGATCTCCTCCTTAGGCTGGAAAATTGTACGGGATAATAGGTTCTAAACTAGGTCCTACACAAATAAGAGGTTTCAATGAAGGGTTCAGTTATAAATCTACTATAAGAAAAATATTGTTGAATTGAGGCTTCTGTGATCCATAATAGTTATAAGAAGAACTTTGGCGTAAATCACATGCAGAAAGACCTTCGTCGACGCGTTTCGAACCAACTAGTGTGGTTCATCATCAGGACAAGTTGAGGAGTCAGATCATCGCTGCATCTTAAATAGGGAGAGCAGATCCTCCAAACAGCTCGGTTGACTAGGTTGACTATCAACAGCTATAAAAAACAACTAGATAATGTTGAAAACTAAAAAATAATATTATATTAATAGTAATTATATTATATTTATAAAAATACCATTTCAAATTAGTCAAAAATAATAAAAACAATAATTATAATTATAGGTAATAAATTCCTCTCTCAATAAATAATTAAATATTATATAATTAAATTCGAAAGTGATTCCTAATTTTATTTAGAATTATATTTAGATTTTCTTATTGATTTATATAATAGAAAAAGGGGGTGTTTAAGAAAGGTTTTCTATAGTTATTAAATTAATTTATTAGTTCCTTAGGGACAAGAAAGTGATTATTATTATTATTAATTCTAAGGTTGTTAAAATAACCTATTTAATTATTTATTAAATCACGAGGGATAGTTAAAAGGGGGTTATTTTTAGGATTAATATAGGGAAATAATAAACTATTAATGAACATTGGTTGAATTTCTTTTATTTAATTTAATTTCTAATTTAATAATTTTATAAGATATACATATTTATTTTATTTAATTTATTTATTTATTTGTTCAATCTCATTCTTTATTTATTTATTTATATTATTCTAAGGTTGTTTCATTAACTAATTTAATTAATTATTTAAATCACTAAGGATAAGTAAAGGGGTTTTTTATTTTAATAAAGTTGATTAAGAAGAAAAATAAGCTATTAAAGAATATTGGTAAAATAAATAGAATGAGCAACACATTATAAAAACAATAAGGTTAAGAACAGGACCAAAAGTAAACCATTGAGCCAAAGGAGAACCCTAGGGGGGAGGAAAAGACAAGGGTCAAAGGAGAAAGATCCAGGAAACTAGGGAACATTGAAAGCAAGACTAAGCAGAAAGGGCGGGGATCCAACAGCTATTGATCTTCCAGCCATCATCTCTATTGAGATTTTCAGGTCTTATTTCAATTTCAATAGCTTCCCTGAATTTACGGTGAAGGAACTGCACAACCTTGGCATCTTGTTTGTATAGAGGAGGCCAAGGTCATTGCCAAGGTTGCGCAATTCCATCACTGTAAATTCAGGGAAGCTATCGAAATTGAAAGGAGGCCTGAAAATCTCAATAGAGATGACGGCTGGAAGATCAGTAGTTGTTGGATCCCTACTCTTTCTACTTAGTCTTGCTTTCGATGTTCCCCTTAGTTTCCCAGACCTTTCTCCTTTGAGCCTTGTCTTTTCCTTCCCCCTAGGGTTCTCCTTTGGCTCAGTGGTTTGCTTTTGGTCCTGTTCTTAACCTTATTGTTTTTATAATGTGTCGCTCATTCTATTTATTTTACCAATATTCTTTAATAGCTTATTTTTCCTCTTAATCAACTTTATTAAAATAAAAAAACCCCTTTACTTATCCCTAGTGATTTAAATAATTAATTAAATTAGTTAATGAAACAACCTTAGAATAATATAAATAAATAAATAAGGGAATGAATGAATAAATAATTTAATATTATATTTATAAATAATTTAAATTATAGAAATTAAATTAAATAAAGAAATTCACCCAATGTTCATTAATAGTTTATTATTTCCCTATATCAATCCTAAAAATAACCCCCCCTTTTACCTATCCCTGGTGATTTAATAAATAATTAAATAAGTTATTTTAACAACCTTAGAACTATTAAAAAATAAATAAATAATAATAATATTACTACAATCACTTTAAGCCCCAAGGGTTAGCTTAATTGGTCAAAAACTTTGCCTCGCCATCGGGAGGTCACAGGGTCGAATCCACCCGAAGCCCTTAGGGTCAGGTCTTGCAGTAGGCCGAGGGGCGATTTAGCCTAGCTATCGCCCAGATTTTTCCGTGGACGTAGTGATCACTCACCGACCATGGTGCTCGTGAACCACATGCAAAAAAAAAAATATTACAATCACTTTCTTGTCCCTAAGGAACTAATAAATTAATTTAATAACTATAGATAATCTTTCTTAAACACCTCATTTTTACTATTATATAAATTCAATAAGGAATTAAATATATTATAAAATTAAAATAGAATCACTTTCTAATTTAATTTATGATAGTATTATTTTTTTTTTCTACGCAAAGGCTAAGCTAAATTATATTAAAAAGGAGAAAATATATACAAGAGGGCGAAACCTCTGAGAGCGCCATTGTAGTGTGCAGCTCTCTATCAAACTGTCAACAAAAATGTCAATTCCACTAAGGCGAGTGCCTCTTACTATGAAAGGGTAACAGAGGAGAGAGTTCATGCTCAAAATGTATCATTACAAAACATAAAATTGCCTGAATGCTGAAGATAAGAGAGTTCATTTCTGAGGGGGTTTTGCGCAACCAGGATTCCGTTTCCAGAATCGAGTCTGCAGGCCCTGTGACCGCGACCATTCAAACAGGCTTCAACATCTGAGCTGGAACCATAAACTGCAACCATGACCTCTGTACATCCGCTACCAAAACCTCGACCAGACCAGACCAGACAGGCAGCAACCAAACATACATATACTAACGAACATATTTCCGCACCCAACTGAACGCGTCCCAACGAACAAGACCATGACCATGACCAGACATTTCCAAAAAACTCGACCTTCAAAATAGTAGAGATTTTCTAGCAGGTTACAAGCATACCTTCAAAAAAAGTAGGTGAAGACTGCTTACTTTTCGTCGTCCGGCTTATAAACTTTAAACTCGTCCAGAGGCTCCCAAGAAATCTCCATTCCCTCTGGAACATCCTCCAACTTCATGCCGGGTGGTAGTATTGGGTACATGGTGTTGGCATAATGGAAGTCTGGCAGCTTGGGCTCGCCGTGCGGCTGAGGAGCTAAGGTGGTGGCGTCTGCTTGTTCCTGAAGAATCCTTGTCTGATCTTGGGCCATTTCGGGCTCATTCAAGTCCAACATGCTGCCAATTTCCGCTATGGCTTCAACTTGTTCCTCTGTGGGTGCCGACGAGCTCTCAGCAACCAAATTGCTTGGAGATGAAGGGGCATATGAGCTATCCTCCCTCCGCCCACTTGGCGATGAAATGTTAGAGCTCCCAGGTGAGTGTTCCTTCGAAGGGCCCTTCGCCCCCTCTTCTTCCTCAAAGATGATCATTATCAGTGCCGAAATAACAGGCCTATTGGTTCTGCGGCTGTAATGAAACCTGGCCGATTGAACCGAGTTGAAAATTGACTGCCCTGAGTCCTTTGTTCTGTTAGAGGAAGGGAAAGCACAATTCAGGGGAGAAATTCTCCTTGGACTGCGATTTCCCTGCCTACCAGCCCCGTTTCTTTGGCCCTGATGGTGCCCCCGACGTGGTGTGGCCCTGTATCTGGGAGCCATGCTGATAAACCAATGAATCGAGGGTGAGAACAACCCTGTAAATCTCTGAACCATGCACCAGGCGAGATGCTCAGTGTCGCCACCTCTAGAGTGCCCCCCCGAGCGTTTCCCCTTGCCAACAATTGCACTCAGAAACAGATAAGCTGGGAGCGGGGACAATTTCCTACAAATGGGCGTTAACTCAGACCCTTCCTTATCACCAAGCGCCAGAAATGGAACCCAGTCGAATGACTGCTCGCCCTCCTTTGCCATCCTGATATGCTTTGGGCTTCTGTCCTGAACTTGTCGCAGCAATGAAGAGCATTGAATGCTCTTCCCTTCCGGCGGCCAACGTTTAATGGCATTCATTGTAATTGCCTCTTCCGAGAGTGAGACAGCTGCCCATTGCTCTCCCGCGTGGCAGACTGTTGATTCGATTAATAGCAGGGCATGCACCCGCATTCGGGTAATTTATGATAGTATTTTAATTATTTAGTAGAGAGAGAATTTAATTACTATAATATTTGTTTTATTCCTTTTGACTAAAATAAAATGGTCTTTATCATATAATTTAATATAATATTATTTTTTAATTTTCAACATTATCTAGCTATTTTTTATAGCTGTTGATAGTCAACCTAGTCAACCTAGCTGTTTGGAGGATCTGCTCTCCCTATTTAAGATGTAGCGATGATCTGAATCCTCAACTTGTCTTGACGATGAACCACACTAGTTGGTTCGAAACACGTCGACAAAGCTATTTCCTCATATGACTAGGCAAATATATCATGGAATTCACGGAAACGAGCACAGTAAGTTTCATGTTCTGATGGAGAACAAGATTTGCCAACATGGATATTTTCTACAATTCCAGGTTTGGTCGAAATGTCGATAGAAATGGTTTCTTCGATATTTGATAAACTTCGTTCGGAATCGACTGTGTCTATAAATATAGAATTTGAAACGAAATCAATAATTGAAGGGTGATTTAGTTCAATTGGAATATCTTCTATGTGATATGAAAGATGGGATCAATGGTGATAATCTTCCAATGGTTCTTCTTCTGTCATCATTGATTGGATGATTCCTTCATTAGTAGAAAATGTACATGAAAAAGGAGCAGAGGAATTAGCATAGTCTAATGAATGATCAACCCATACAATTGGCGATGATGGATATGGATTTGTTGCACAAGCCAAAAAGATTGATTGCTATGCAAGCTAAATGGGGCTTAGCCGCATGGTTTCATTATGCATATCAACTTCAGAATTATTGGAAATCTTCCATGAATTAGATGAAGTGGAAGATAGAATTTTACAAGTCTCAACTTTGCATCTTCCACCATTTGTGATGGTCGCAGTAGCGAAAAGGTACCCATTAGGGAAGAATATATTAGGTGTGGAGCCTGATTACCTTCTGTATTCAAAGGTCTCAGCCAGATGTATACCCCAGGAAGACTGTACACCCCTCCACGTGGGGGGGTGCGGGGGGGCCGATCCCTCCCGGCTGGGGGGGTCCGGGGGCTAGCGGTCCCCCGGTGGGGGATCGGGGGTAGAGCCCTCGAAGCTAAAAATAGATGTAAAATTGCCTTGTAAAAGTCTATTAATTTCTAGTCAATTTGGGTCATTCATTAGGCGGATGATTTTTACAGTAGAAATTATGTTTAGTTTAAGGTTTTTTTCCCTAGAAGGCAACCCCTCACTATATATGAGGGAATTGTATTGCGTCTATGTAGATCTGTATTTGGAGTGAGGAAAAGAGAGGAGATTGAGAGCGAAGAGGGAGTTACAATGGATCTGCTGTAGGTTGTATCTCTTCAGTTTGCTGGATAATATAATAAAAGAAGGATTGGTTGTTTCTCAATGGATGTAGCCCAAACAGGGTGAATCACGTATATCTGTGTCTCTCTTGTTTTATGCGTTTTCTGTGTTTATATTTCTGCAATATTTTATGTGTTCCTTTGCTCTGTAATATATATGATTTTGTAAAAGAATCTTTGAAGAGACCTACTCCAACGTTCTAAAGAGATATTGGGGGTTCGTGAACTAACAGAATGCTTCCAGTAGCCTATGAACTAGAGGCGAAGAAGGCAAGTTGATCAATTGTTGTGATTTCGCCTTTATTAGAGAAAGCGATCATACGAAAATATGCCAAAACCACAACAATCATAGCATAAACCCATGGTCTTCCTAGAAAAATGCTGTAGTCAAGCGACCCGTCAATGACCTCAACTTCAACAGTTACAGTTTTTCCCCCTAGTTCTATTTGCAGGTTACTTAAAATTCCACAAGGTGTATAAGTGCGATTATCAAAATCTTTTAACGTTGTAGGTGATCATGACAAAGGTAGTGACCCAAGTGTTTTCCAACAATTTGACATGATATAAGTAGATGAACCCTCGTCAACAATGGTTAGGTGAACAAGTTTATTCAAAGCCTTTACTTGGATCAAGAAAGCTAATTGAGCTGGTAATTGTGGTGTATATCCCGCATGGTTAAAAACCACAATATTGGAATTCATTGGATAAATTCCACCAATTGTTGACAATAAAGCCTATTTTTGAGAGGGATAGTTTTGAAGCACCTCAAGCATCGACATAGCAGAAGGTGAATGAGCCAGATCTTCTACTATGTTATAATTTTGCACTGCTCAAGCTTGAGGGTTGAATGTAGATTTATGTACAAATCCTTTAGGTAGTTTTATTGTTAACTCTTGTGCAATGGGCAGTGGAATGGGACCAGAAAAAGTCGAAGTTGAAGTATTTGGTTGATCTGTAGCTTGGTTATTCAACGATGACGATGGATTACCATAATCTTTACTTCATGTAGTCACAAAAACATCAATCTTAGGCTTAGAGGTGGATAACATAAGCACTTGTGAAGTGGAAGCATGATCTGTAGCAACCAAATGAGTCTCTGGATTTGGAAAAGGGTCTGTCAACACAGTGTATGCACTAGAAGTCTTAAGAAGTTTTGAGACTTCAGAGCGGTGAGGACATTCTCGCATAAAATTCTCCTAATTACATATTAAACATGGATAATGAGGTTTCCTAGCCAGAGAAGAGGAATCAAACGATTTCTCTTGAGGGGGAGGATTTTGTTTCTTTTTATCTCTCCCATTATTCTTGCTTCTAGGTTGCTTTTGATTTCTACCTTTGTTACATGACACGACAATTATTTTAGAAGTAGGAGTATTATTAGATGCACTAGAAGTTTGATTGGAAATATCAAGTGTTTGACCGGATGGTCTACTTGCTATTTGTGTGTTTGAAGAACCAACCACACCGTCACTAGCATGATATTCCTTACTAGATGGAGGTGGTGGAACAGTAAAAGCTAGTCTGGGTGCATTTGGAATTTTTTCATAGAGCGTGCCAAACTGAGTGTAAATCAAATCTACATATTGGGCACGGGAAATTACTTTCTCTTCAATAACAAATCCTCCTTTATCCATATCCTTGGTGATAGATGGAAACAAGGATTTGATAAACCACTTAGCTAAAATGTGATCAGGAACAAAAGTTTTGACCATTCAACGACGACGACGCCACTCATGAATATGATCAGAAATGTGAGTAGTCTGTTTAAAGTTGGTTAACAGTTTTGTTCCAGTTTCATACCTGATGGGTAACTACAAGTGGGTTAAAAATATGGTGGCTAGGGATGTAAAGTTGTCAAATGAAGCTTGTGGTAGTTCAATATACCACTTTGCAGTCAGAACAGTAAGCTTCGCTAGAAAAGACGTAGTCTAACTGAATCATCATTCAAAGAGTTGGATGAACACCATAAATGAAAAGTCATAACATGGTTGGATGGATCTTCTCCAGGGTTTCCATTGAACTTGGGAATGTTAGAAGGAAATTTATGAGGAATCACCGACCACCAAGGTGCATAAAGAATTGGATCATTGGTATGCCGATTTAATTTTGATAATTCAAGTGTTGCAACAAAAGGCAACTATCGGTTTAGGTTAGGTTGGGTGTAACCAGGGTAAGATGGGATTTCCTGGGCAATAGGCCTTTGCATACCAGCATAAGGAATTAGTTGTTGGTAACCTTGATAGGGGTAAGTTTGTTGAGCAAATATAATATAAGGTGGTTGTTGGGCACTAGGATAAATTTGCTATTGACCAAACCCAACATAGGGTTGTTGACCAAGACTTGAGTAAACTTGTTGTTGACCAAACCCAACATAGGCTTGTTGACTAAGTCCAGGATAAGTTTGGTATTGTTGGAATTGTTGTTGTTGATATTGTGGCTGCCACGGTTGTTTCCCACCAATGTAAGTTTGACCAGGTTGTGAATAAATTAAACTAGTATAAGTCTGAGTCATAGTAAATGGTAAACTAGCGTGAGGTTGTTCAATTCTAGGCACAAACGATTGTTATAAAATAGTCTGAGAAGACTGAGTTTGTAAACCTAAAACTTGAGGGTCAGAGGTTGAAGGACCAACTTGCAAAGGTTGAGATACAATTAACTATGCTTGCAACTGTGGTAAAGTCATAACGACAGGCATAGTAGGTATGGATGAAACATATTGCATTGGTTGTGATGGATACATAAGCCTTGGTTTAATGGGAATTGTAGGTTTCCACTGACAAACAAAATTTCCGGGTTGACCTAAAGATGACGGTATACTGCCATATGATTTCCCCCCAGAAAATGGAGGATAAGCAGATTGGGCATATTCTTCTCCATATGGAGGTAATATAGTGTAAAGTGGATACATTGGACAATAACTAGATGAACCAACTTGATATTGACTTGATGGATCAAACTATTCAGTATTTGTAAGTGAATAACCAAGTAAAATTCTTGTGGACGACATGGGTGAATACCATGGACTAGAAGCAACACCTGAGTGAGTTCCAGATAAAGATTGGTAACCTGGTGGGATGGACAAAACACCATACAAATGTGATTCAGGTGTTGTGGTAAACATCAAAGAAGTAGTTATAGTAGATTCTTCTACTGTTGTAACAGATGGTATAGTCTAGGATGTTGATTTAACCATAGTCAAATGACCCAATAAGTGTCCTAAAGAACCAACGGGAGTTTGAAAGTAAACAAGATCAAAAGGAGTAGTAAAATAAGGAGTATGAGGATAAAGATAAAGGTCAGGTCCAAAATGAGTTGGAGTTCTTGGTGTTTCTTCTTCAGATTCCTCTTTAATAGAAATCAAACCAGGTGGAAGGATTTCACCGTTAGGTCTGTAATAGATTTCTGGTGTTTGAATCTATCGTAAAGGGGACATCTCAATAGTTATAGATGTCTGAGGATAAACCGGTCAATTGTCTTCCAGTATGGGAACAAATTATGATTGTTCAACTTCAAGATCCAAGTGTTTTGGTAAAAGAACAACGGGTTCAGGTTGAGCTTCTTGAACAACTCCTGGTTTAGAAGTAACTTCTAGTTGAATTGTGATAGGTTTAGGATCAACTTCTGGTTGAATAGATTCAAGTTTAGAAGTAATTTCTTGTTGAAAAACTTTGGTTTGAGAATCAACTTCTTGTTGGATAACTTGGGTTACTGTTTCACTAAGTTCACTTTTAGTTTCCTCAGGTAATTGTAAAGGTTCCATTTTAGTAGCAAATTTACCAGTAATTGTAGGAGTAACTGGGGTCACAGTACTTACCGGTATAGGTGACTCTGGAAATTCAGATGAAGAACTAGAAGTTTGTAATGTACTGGACTCAGTTAAACGAGACTGCTTTTTCTGACTAGGTGTAGCTTCAGGGGGTAAAGGTAGTTTACTTGTTATGATAGCGAACGATGGGGTAAAGGTTGATGTTCCTCCATGATTTCTGATTGATTTTACTACAAAAATAAAAACAAAAAGAGGGTAATATAGGCAAAAGGATTACCAAGTAACTGTGAACTGCAATATAATGTCTCATTAAAACAAGGATCTAACATACGTGTAGGAAATCTCCCCGAATCCTGTGTTCGTTGTATCACAGTGTATAAGGAGGCCACTCAGTTACCTAAGGATGGATAGAAACCTAATGTATTCCTCCCATATGTACCCAAAAGTAGGTGGAGGCCCTATCCATGTTAGTGTTGTCTAATGCGAAACCGCACTGTGAGAGCATTCCTTCATACTTTTCGTACTATAACACCGCCCTATATACTCAAAGGTATGTGGATGAACTATGATATACTTATGTACATGGAATGAGGTATCGCAGTTGGAATGTATCATAGACAATTAACAACAGCTGCTATGTTTTACGATGCCGGAACACATCTCTAGCCTAGAACCTCTAAATATTATGCGTTAAATTACAATGCTCTATTAGGTTAACTGAGGTAACTTTTAAGTTGATCTTGTTTAGGAGTCTATCTTTCAGGTTCACCGTGTGATGTCTTTGAAATTCCTAGAATGCAACTATGATGAGAAACATTATTTTCATTTTAATTGAATAATGAAGACCTTAACTACAAGGGATGGAGCAATTAGAATCTTTAATTAAAGAGCATAGAGCACATCTAATGCAACTTTCCCTATACTATTCCTACAAGCACACACAAACCTCTAAATGCATAATGCATGTTTTTGTTTTCATTTCCCTTAATTTTTAAATGAACAAAAGGAAACTAAATGCACAAACAATCAATCAATACTTTTCGCAAGAAACAAAGGCTTTACGACAGTTCCTCTTTCAAAGAAATGAAGACTTTACGTCAATTCCCTTTCAGTAAAGATTAATCGATTATAAGATAACTTTGACAATGAATTGATAGTGATAAAGAAATCACTTAAGAACCACTAAACAATAAAGGCCAAAGTAAGTCCAGGAGGAGAAATACAAATTGATTTCATAACCATAAGAAACATTGATCTTTTAGCAAACAAAATTAGAAGCAAATTTGGAAAAATCAAACCAAAGGTGGGTTTTTTAGACTAGGAGGGATAAACACAGCTAGAGTGGGAGACAATGCACTGTCTCTAAGCTAGGGCTACTCTGCAGCTCACTGTGTCAAGACCAACACTGCGCTAGTGCTAGAGAGTCAAATCAAGAGACATTCAAGCACACTTTTTGACCAAAAACAATTCAAAATGACTGAAATAAGATCAATGAAATCAAGAAAAGTCTACTAGGGTGCAATATGATGAGGATAAACTACCAGGAATGACAGTCGTCCCGAGCGAAGTCGCTAATTTATTATATGGATAAACACATTTTCCCTAGGTGGGTAGCTACACCTAGAACAACAGAAAGAAAGTAGTTTAACATTTTCCTATAGTAGATAGTGTTGGGTGTAGAGCATGATTATTTAGAGGTCTTTGTTTCAGCCAGATGTATAACCCAGGAAGTTTTTACACGCGGGGGTTCAAGGTGGGGGGTGTTTCAGGGGCAGCACCGCTGAAGCTAAAAACAGATGTAAAATTGCCTTGTAAAAATATAGTAATTTCAAATTAATCTGGGCCGTTCATTAGGCAGATGATTTGACGGTAGAACTTATGTTTAGTTTAGGGGTTTTTACCTTAGAAGGAAACCCCTCTCTTTGTATGAGGGCATTCTATTGAGGCTATGAAATAGATGTGTATTCTCTAAGCGAGAAATAGAGAGGTGAGACTGTGAGAGAAAACAAAGGATATTACAACAAATCTGCTGTGGGTTGTGTCTCTTCATTTTGCTAGATAATAGAAAGGAAGGACTGGCTATTTGGGGTGGATGTAGCCCAAACTGGGTGACCCACGTATATCTTTGTCTCTCTGGTTTTATGCGTTTTCTGTGTTTATACTTATGCAATATTCTATGTGTTCCATTGCTTTGTAATATATAGTTTTCTAACAACTCGTATCAGAGCCGAAGGTCTATTTGGCTGATAAAATTGCAGGAAAGAAGGGTTCTTGGTTTGAGTGGGAGCAATGGTAGAAGATGGTAAGTTTAGGGTCAAGAAATTTAACAACCAAAACTTCTCACTGTGGAAGATGCAGATGGAAGATTATTTGTATCAGAAAGATCTGTACTTACCATTGGGTGGAAAAACAAAGATGCCGATGGGTATGATAGATGAAGAATGGAACCTTCTCGATAGAAAGGCACTCGGAACAGTATGGTTGTGCCTCGTAGCGTTGGTCACCTGCAACATTTCGAAGGAAACAACGACAGAGGGTTTGATTAAGGCATTGACGAAACTATATGAAAAACTCTCAACCTCAAGCAAGGTATTTCTTATGGAACGGTTATTTAATATGAAGATGTTGGAAGGTGGATCTGTCGCAGACCATTTAAATGATTTTAATACTGTTACAAGTCAGTTAAGTTCTGTAGGAGTGAACTTTGATGATGATGTTAGAGCTCTGTTATTCTTCTGCTCATTGCCAGAAAGTTGGAATGGTTTAGTAATGGCCATTAGTAACTCTGTTTGTGGATCTAGTACTTTAAAGTTTAATGATGTTGTCGGTGCTATCCTTAGCAAGGGAATATGACGAAAAAGCTCCGGTGAGACATTGGGTAATGCTTTGAGTGCAATGTCTAGGGGAAGAGAAATGGAAAGAGGAAAGAGCTCAGGATATCACAGTAAATCAAGGAAAGGCAGATCTAAGTCCAGATCGGGGATAGTGTGCTAGAAATGCGGAAAGAAAGGACACCTAAAGAAAGATTGTAGATCTCGGAAGGGA
>APFE030715760.1:0-43806 GCA_000404065.3 Pinus taeda | reverse complement strand
TCTTGTAAAACAACAGAATGGAAACCAATGGCTACTAAAGGAGGTAAGGCATGTTCCAGATCTAAAGAAAAATCTAATTTCAATAGGATAGTTAGGCAGTGAAGGTTGTGTGACAACTTTCACAGATAAAGCTTAGAAGGTCATCAAAGGAAGCCTAGTAATAGAAAAAGGCGAAAAGGTTGGTACATTGTATTTATGCAATGGTATTTCTAACTCTGTTAATGCTTGAACTTCCAAAGGAGCAGATGTAGCATTATGGCATCATAGACTCAGACACATGAGTGAAAAGGGGATGAAGGTTCTTCACTCAAGGAATTTGTTGGTAGGTTTGAAGAATGTTGATTTGGACTTTTGTGAGAATTGCATTTATGGAAAACAGAAGAGAGTCGGATTTCTTAGAGTTGGGAAAGAAAAGAAGAATGAAAAATTAGAGCTTGTGAATATAGATGTGTGGGGACTTTCTCAGGTATCATCTCTCGGTGGCTCTCGTTATTATGTTACTTTTATTGATGATGCAACTAGAAAAACTTGGATTTATTTTATTAAGAACAAATCTGATGTATTTGATACTTTCAAGAAATGGAAAGCTTTGGTTGAGATTGAGACATGAAAGAAATTGAAGTGTCTCAGATCAGACAATGGAGGTGAATATTACAGCAAAGAGTTTGATAGGTATTGTTCAGAGCATGGAATTCGTATAGAGAAGACAGTTCCATGAACACCACAAGAAAATGGTGTGTCAGAAAGGATGAACAGAACAATCATGGAGCATGCAAGGTGCATGAGATTGCATGCAGGATTGCCTTTACAATTTTGGGCAGATGCTGTAGACACTGCTATTTATCTAAAGAGGGCCTTCAAGTTCCTTGGATGGTGGTGTTCCAGAGGAAGCATGGACAAGTAAAAAGGTAAACTACTCCTTTCTAAAGCCTTTTGGTTGTGAGGCCTTTTTCCATATTAATAAAGAAAATAGAACAAAGCTTGAGGCAAAATCAAAGAAATGGACCTTTATTGGATATGGTGTTAATGATTTTGGTTATCACTTATATGATTATGAAAATCACAAAATCATTAGGAGCAGAGATGTAATATTCAATGAAAAAGTCTTGTATAAGAATTAGTTGTAGGAAAAGAAATAGGAAAAAGAAAACAAGGAATACATAGTTCTTGATGAGATCATTGAAAAAGTAAAGGTGTATGAGAATAATAATAATCAACAACCACAACAATAAAAACCACTACAACAACAACATGCACCCTAAACACCTGAAAGTGGTGTTAGAAGATCTACCAAGATAAGTATACCTCTTGAATAATACTCTCCTTCATTATATTATTTATTGTTGACTAATTCTGGTGAACCTGAATGTTATGAAGAAGCAATGTAGGTTGAAAGCAGGAAGAAGTGGGAGCAAGCCATGGAAGAAGATATGGACTCCTTAATGCATAACCAGACTTGGGACTTAGTCACGTTGGCTGCAGGTAAAACTACATTGTAGAATAAATGGGTTTACAGGGTAAAGGAAGAACATGGAGGAAAACAGAGGTATAAAGCTAGACTTGTGGTGAAGGGGTTTGCACAGAAGAAAGGTATTTATTTTGATGAAAAATTTTCTCCTTTTGTTAAAATGACTTCAATAAGAACTATTTCAAGTCTAGTAGCAGTTGAAGATTTGCATCTTGAGAAGTTAGATGTAAAGACAACCTTTCTCCATGGGGATTTGGAAGAAGAGATATATATGCAACAGCCAAAAGGATATGAGGTGAAAGGGAAGGAGAAACTAGTGTGCAGGTTGAAGAAGAGCTTGTATGGCTTAAAATAGGCTCGGATACTAGTTGTTAGAAAATTATATATTACAGAGCAATGGAACACATAAAATATTGCATAAATATAAACATAGAAAACACATAAAACCAAAGGGACACAGATATGTGGTTCACCCAGTTTGGGCTACGTCCACCTCAAATAGCCAGTCCTTCCTTTCTATTATCCAGCAAAATGAAGAGACACAACCTATAGCAGATCCGCTGTAATATCCTCTATTTTCTCTCATAATCTCACCTCTCTATTTCTCGCTCAGAGAATACACATCTATTTCACAGCCTCAATACAATGCCCTCATACAAAAATAGGGGTTGCCTTCTAGGGGAAAAAACCCTAAACTAAACATATATTCTACTGTCAGATCATCTGCCTAATGAATGACCCAGATTGACTAGAAATTACTAAATTTTTTCAAGGCAGTTTTACATCTGTTTTTAGCTTCGGGGGCGTTGCCCTCGAAACCCCTGTCGGGGGATCGCTGGCTCGCGAACCCTCCAGCTAGGGCGATTGGCCCCCCTGAACCCCTGCGGGGGGGACAAGTCCCCGCCTGCACCCCCCTGCATGGAGGGGTGTACAAACTTCCTGGGGTATACATCTGGCTGAAACAAAGACCTCTAAATAATCATGCTCCACACCCAATAGATAGATGAGATGAAGGAACTTACTTGTAGTATTTTTCTTCCTTGATCCCCTTTGAATTGCTCCCGTCACTCCCACTTGAACTAAATCCGCTCAATTGGTTCCTGTTTCAATAGAAACAAAAACAACAACGATCAAAGCATACATGATCTATCTACTATAAAACAATGGAATCAAAGACATTGAAACACATAATCATCATAGATATGAACAAAAATATGAGAAAAGGAATAAACATTTTATTAATGTAGAAGGAAGAGTTTCACCCAATACAGTTCGATCCTGTGCCACTTCTCTAGCTTCAGTCCAATCCTCGCCACATCAAAAGCGCACCAACCTAGCAGAAAAACATTGCTTGACATGAATTCAAATCTCAAACCAATAGAATTTCTCTACAAACTTTAGTTTCTAGCCCCTTGATGACTATGATGAGTGCTCAATTTATTCGAAATGGAGGTGGTTTTATCATAAATGAGGGTATTGAATTGCCTTCCAAACTTGGATTTAGTTTCCATAGAGAAAGGGATGAGACGGTAGGAGGTTAATTGATCCTTAGTCTATCCAAATTTGCGCTCATAGGAGGAGATAAGAGATGGGATCCTTCTAGAATGATCTAGAATCAAGGAATCTTCCTATAGCCCTAAGCAAATTTCGCTCAATCTCACCCAATGCGGCTCAAAGAGGGTGTAAGTGCATTGCAGTGCAGGCTTGAATGGCCATGCCTACTCTACAGTGCAGTTACCCCTGACCAAGGCTGCACTGGTGTCCCAAGGAGGCATTTCAGTAAGGCTTCAGGCAATGAAACTTTCATGGAAGGAAGCATTTAATGTGATGACTTGTCTAGGGCATGTAACAACTAAATTAGGGTTTGATGAGCCCTAATTGTATTGATCTGAATGTCAGGAGTGATGTGCCCAAATAGACCTATAACACGACGATGCTTGCATATGGAACACAGGACATGTCCTCTTCCTCTTCTTGTGTCTTGGGACACTGTTAAGCAAATAAATTCACACCTACAGGAATAGGAACCTTCACTGGTTTACTATCATGCATATTAAACCTCTGTAGTATTGTCTCAACATACTTCCTCTGGTTTAACTAGAGCTTCCTCTTTTCCCGATCTCTTTTAATTTCCATGCCCAAAATATAGTTTGCAGCACCAAGATCTTTCATGTTGAATTTGGAGGACAATTGGGTCTTCAAATCATGGATAATTTATTTGTCATTTCCAACCAGCAACATATCATCCACATACAAGAGTAGATAAATAACATGGTCATCAATTAATTAAAAATACACACAGTGATCTTCTTTTCTTCTGGTGAAGCCAAGTGCCCGTATAAATGTAACAAATTTTTGATACCACATCCTTGGTGACCTTTTTAACCCATACAAAGACTTCTTTAACTTGCATACCAGTTCTTTCTTACCCTTCACCACAAAGCCTTCAGGTTGCTTCATGTAGATCTCTTCTTCTAGATCCCCGTGAAGAAATGATGTCTTCACATCCATCTGTTCTACCTAAAAATAAAAAACAACATAAATAACTAAAGTAATCTAGTAGAAGCTCCCTTGGAACCAGGAGAAAAAATATCACCAAAATCAATTCCCGACAGCTGGGAATAACCTTTTGCTACCAACCGAGCTTTGTATTTCTCCACCTTTCCTTCTGCATTTGTCTTCTTCTTGAACACCCATTTGTTGACAATGGTTTTCCTGCCAGCCGGCGACTCCACTAGATCCCAAGCCTCATTTTTGTGCAAAGATGCCATTTCATCAACCATGGCCTCTTTCCAGAGTTTGCCATCCTCTAAATCTACTGCTTCCTTCAGAGTTCTTTGATCATCATCAGCAATAGGTAAATAAAAATTTGAACAGAAAGCAAATGAACTATACTTTTTTGGCTACTTTCTTTCTCGAACTGATCTTCTCACAACCAGAGTTTGTGGTTGTTCATCTTCTGATTCCTCTTCTGTCGCAGAGTCTAATTCTTCCTCCTTAAGCTCAAACTCTATATTTTCAGGTTCCTTTGGTTGGAATTCATGTTTAATAACATCTTTCACCTCTATGAACACCACATCTCAGTTGTACACAACCTTCCTTGTTACTGGGTTCCAAAGCTTATAACTCTTTAAACCATCCTTATACCCAATAAAGATGCACTTTTCAGATTTAATATCCAACTTTGTTCTTTTCTCATTTGGAACATGTACATATGCATCACA
Organism: Pinus taeda; assembly: GCA_000404065.3. NCBI lineage: Eukaryota > Viridiplantae > Streptophyta > Pinopsida > Pinales > Pinaceae > Pinus > Pinus taeda. The sequence continues at coordinate 39,114 of APFE030715760.1, read as the reverse complement.
TCCTAATACCCTCAGATGTGGAAGAGAGGGTTTCTTACTAGTCCATACCTCTTGTGGAGTCTTATCTTCCAATGCTAATGAAGGTGATCTATTGACCAAGTAACATGCAATCTCCACTGCCTTTGCCCAAAATTCTTGTCCTAACCTGGCACCACTGAGCATGCTTCTTCCCTTTCCATCAATCTCTTATTCATTCTGTTTGCAACTCCATTTTTTTCAGGTGTGTACGGAGTAGTATTCTGCCTTGATATACCACACTTCTTACACAATTGTTCAAATTCCTTATTGCAAAGTTCTCCACCATTATCTCTCCTCAACACCTTTATCTTTTTCTTTGTCTAGTTTTTCACCAAAGCCTTAAATTCTTTAAACCTGTCAAAGACTTTAGATTTCTTCTGAAGGAAATATATCGAGGCATTCCTTGAGAAGTCATATATAAATGATACATAGTACATAGACTTACCCAGTGATGGAACCTTCACAGATCCAAACACATCACTGTGCACAAGCTCTAATAACTATTTCACCCTCTTACCATTAGAGGGGAAACTCACTCGATTTTGCTTCCCATATACATACTTTTCATAGAAATCGAAATCCAAAGAGCTATTAGTCATACCTTCTACCATACCTTTACCATGAAGTATTCGAAGGCCCTTCTCTCCAATATGTCCAAGCCTTTGATGCCATAGCATGGTATTTTCTCCAGAGACGACTAGATTTTGTACTCCACTTTCAGGAACCATAGAAGTGTTGCACCCATCAACAACATTGCTACCTTGCAGCTTGTACAGAGTTCTAATCCGAACTCCCCACATCAATACCAGTGCTCCTCAAACCATCTTGCAGGTATCCTTCTCGAACATTGTTTTTACACCTGCATCATCCAACTTGCTTACAAAAATTAGATTTCTAGCTAATGCAGGAATATGTAGAACAATAAGAAGTGTTATAATCCTTCCACCTTGCAAATTCAACTTAACTTTTCCACCACCAACGATTTTAGCCTTCCTGCCATCCCTTGAGAAGACATCACCACCATCATATTTCTCATACTTACGGAACCACTCTCTATGGGAAATGAAGTGAAAGGATGCACTTGAGTCAATCAACCATGCCTCGTGATCTATATGTGTACTTGAAGAAGCCAAGTACACATCCCCACCTTCATTTGCAGTGGTTTTTTCCTCTGTAGAAGGAGCATCATCAGATTCCTTTCCTTTGTCAGGAGATTTATATTTACAGTCTCTTTTGCAGTGCCCTTCCTTTCCGTATTTCCAGCACACCTTTATAGGTTTTCATGGAGATTTAGATGTTCCTCTAGATTTAGATCTCCCACTTGATGAATTATTTTTGTTTCTGTTCTAGGACCTTCCTCATACAGACAAGGCATCACCATTTTGGATCTCCATATTTTTTCGTCTCATCTCCTTTGTCAGTAAGGATGAGACTATTTCATCAAACTGTAAGGTAGTTGCATTGTTACCTATTGTAATAACCAGACTATCCCACAAATTTAGTAGAGAACAAAATAAACTGTTGCACTTATCTTCATCTAAAATTTTAATATCAATAGATAATAACTAACTTACCACATTATTAAACGCGTTCAAATAAGCTGTCATCAAGTCTCCATTTTTCATCCTCAGGTTATACAGATTATTCCGTAGGAATAGTTTTTTCACCAGAGACTTAGATTGGTAAAAAGTCCCTAACTTGTCCCACAAAGCCTTAGTCGTAGCTTCCCTTGATACATTCAACAATATTGAATATCGGACACAAAATCGTATTGTGCTCTTTGCCTTCCGATCCAACTTCTTCCATTCTTCATTGGAAACTCCTATTGGTTTAGTACTTGGATCTATTGTGATCCATTGATCTTTATCTACAAACAGATCCTCCATCTTGAGTTTCCATAACTTAAAACTCTGACCATTAAATTTATCAATCTCATATCTTTCCATTGCTCACCATCTTATTTCACCACCAGAATTGATCCCGCAGATCTCCCATTGAACAGGGTCTACCACAGGCCTGAGAAAAACCCCTCAGCAACAAGGCATCCCCTTGAAGCCAAAAAAGCTCTGATACCAAATGTAGGTTTTAACCCTGTACAGAAATTACCTGCATACAAATTCTAAAAATAGAAAATAAACAATGCGAGAGCATAACACATAAAACACATATATACAGAGATTTCCCCTGGATCCCAAAATCAGGACTACTAGATTGATCTTTCATTATGTTCCTTTCAATGTTACAATACATATATAAAAATGCCGAAGCATCCAATACCATGGACAGAAAACCATCGTGCCCAAAACCATGTGCAAAAACCATGCACAAAACCATAGGTAGGTCCTCCCACCTAATATAGGGTCCTAAAAAACTTTCCATAGGGCGTTGCCTCGGACCCCGTACAAGGGGGCTAACCACCCCCCTCAAACCCCCTATCATGGAAAAAATATAACACAACCCATCAATACACACATAAACGAGCATAGGAAATGTTCTTTCCTAGCTTAGTCACCTTTGAAATCTTTACAAAATGCACTAACACATGCCCAATACCTCCCAGAATTTTTGGAATCCAAAAATCAATAGGTAAGGAATAAAGTTTGACCCATACAAAGACCACTAGAAATTATTCTTTGTCTGGATCAAAGCAAGATTTCGAGTGTCCGCTAGCATTATTATAGAAATAGGGCTTTTTGGTGCACTAATATGTCTTTTTATAGGAAATCTTAATTTCTGCATTAATTTTCAACCCAAGGCAAGTCTTTTTATTTCAAGAGTGTCAGCACTATATATGCAGTGAATTCAGAGGTTAAATAATAATAAATCATTGCAATTGCTAATGCCTATCTCTTCAAAGTCAATCAAACACAATTCTGAAAGAAGTAACTCTAAAAGAAATTCATAACATACTTTTCAATTCTACTTAACCTGTTATGAAAGAAAGGGAATTTGAATACAACTGTAAAGAATCACATTTGGCAGTCTTAAAAGGAATTCAAACTAACTAACTCAATCATTAAAGAGAACTACGACAATTGAACAACAAACGATATCTGAACAACAAATAACTATATGAACATATTACAGAAAGCGATCAATTCTATATTTGAAATCTATGATAAAATTATTTAGAATGTGTCAGCAATCTCATGCTGGAACTAACATAACCAATTTAATCAAAATCATTACTCATATATAACAAATGGCTAAATATGAATCTCAAATGAACATCAAAAGAAAATCGAAATCGACAATCCTCATGGTAATCAAAATGATATTAACTTAACATTAACAAACAATAAAGAATAAATAGAAAATATTATAACACAGACGAAGCAATATATCTTCTCTTGACTAGGCCTAAAGTTGCCAGAAGTCTTTGCTATGAGATACTCAGAATATCATTATGAATTAAACATGGTCTTCTTCATTAAAACAAATAAATGAGTTATAGCATCACCAAAGTAGCAGTATTATATGTCCAAAAGAATAATTATAAATTGTGAACTTCTGAACTAGTCATGTAGTGTGCCTTTCGGCCTTATATATAACAATTAGAAAAGTAAATAGATAAAATTTAATCCTCAGGATCAGGTGTTGGGTATCGAATCCCCCACAACATGTTTTGGGGCTCAAAGCGCCAGTTTTGGTCAAAAATATTGTAAAGACTTCGTGAAGTATGGGCATGGAGTGCGAAATGTATAGTTGAGTCACAAGGTTGTCCACCCTAAGTAATGTAATGCGATGTCAGCCTACCCATGGTTTGCGGACCATGGATTGTATAAATAGAGTGAAGCTCTACATTGTAAAGCAGTTAGAGAAAAGAAGAGAAATGAAGAATCACTAACATATGTGAGATAGTCTAAGTTTTTAAGTGTAAAGTCTTGGGTTGTAGTAGTAGGAAGAGGCTCTGCAGCTAAGTGCGCGGACCCCTGCAGTTGAGTGTGCAGGGTGGAGCCGAGTCTGTAATCGAAGAAAGGAATAAATAAAGAGAAGTTTGATTTCTATCTTGTGTATTTGGTCTTATTCAGTTTCTATGAAATCATGCTGTTATTATTTATTGCGTGCACTGATATGAATACTAAACTATGATGAAGATAATTGGGTTAACACATACAAGCTAAGGAATTAAATAATAATAATGTAAAGATAAGGAACTGGGCTAATAACTTGATCGCGCTACAAACAGGGCCACATGAAAGTAGCCTCACCAGCCGTGAGGGATAGATAATTACTCGAAGCAACGTGCGCACAAGGGGCAAACCGTGGACCTCCACAAATCATCAAACATCTCTAGGGTGCAGAAACTTAGTTATAGCACCCTCCCATACTACCTCAGGTGAGACCTTAGTCCGCGCACTGCGGACTGTTGCCTAAAGGGCCGGTAGTATTGTGATTTGTTTGGCTAAGTCATCTCTGAACCTCGGTTAGGCCCATACAAGCCAACAAATGGTTCTATTGCCAGGACCAAGATCTACCTAAGGGATGTCTGATGTCGTGGCATTAGAATCCAACAAAGAAAGAAGTTGAAGAGCAGTTAGACAAGAATATTCACGAGTTCGCGATACAGGAAAACAGAAATCCACGAGTATCTAAGGAACAGTGGTTGGAGTGCTACTTGTATACAGAAATTCATGAAATTTTCTTTGCTCCCTTTCCTTGTGAGCTATATGACTGGATTGTGAAGCTAGTAGATAGTGAGGGAAGGTGCAGGCTTGATAAACCAATAGTGTGGAATCTAGAAGTGGTGCGCATATTAGAAGCCTTGGAAGACAAGATCGCGTGAGTCGTGGACCATTGGCTCGATCGGATTATAGGAGGGTTCATCACTTAGTTCACAGTAGATACGATCGTCAGTTACAGTGAGGTAGAGCAACGCTTCCTCAAGGGACTATGGTGTAAATATATTAAATCTTTTAACACTTGGATTAAAATTCTATTGTGTGAAAAAATGGTTATGAGGTTGAATTAATGGTTGGGACTACACGGAGTGGAAAGACCTATAGAAACAAAGGTAACACTGGGATAGAGAATAGCCCCCTAATTTCGCCATGACGCAAAAGCGAGGAAGATCTCGTGAAGGTTTCACCAAGGAGAATGGTTTGTCTGATAAAACAAAGGATTCCATGTTTACCACCTCCATCCACATTGGCACTCGTCTCAGCATCTTCACTTCCATATCCACCCACCCCACCTTTGCAAACCTCATAGTTTGGTATGGCAAGAATGATCAAACTCCCGGTATTCAGAGGAGTAGGAAACGAAGACCCAAACTAATTTTGGTTCATCATAAGGGTAGTATGGGAACCACAAGGAGTTGTGGATTACCATATCAGAAAAGCTACATTGGTAAGTGCATTACAGGATCGTACCCTGACATGGGACATTAAACACTCAAATGATCATCCAAATGCAGGGATCACAAAAATTTAGATAGCGCTGAATAGGGAATTCAGTAGGCCAAAATCATAGACACAATCAATTATTGGGTTTAAAGAGATCGCAATGCTCCCGGGCAAGACCCCCTGGGACCTAGATCAACGATTGAAGAGCATGATTTGTGAAGCTAACATGACATTGATAGATGCAGAGCATCGTGAATGGTTTGTAGCATCATTATCATCACATTTAAGGATGACGCTGTCACAACAAAAGCTTTCCACCCAGGTGGAAGAATTGGAGATGGCAATGAGATTGCATGAGACCCCTATACAAGATCCTGGTTTAGCAGTCAAGCAAATCTACGCACAACTACAAAACTTGTGTCTGGAAATGCAAAGCTTAAAACAGGACAGAACACCTTGGCCAGAGGCACGTGAGGAAGTTTGGTGTATAAAATGTAAAGGTCAGGGGCATGATAAGGACCACTGTCTAGTTTTCGCAAACTACTTAGCGACAGGGGGGGCGATGCTGTTAATACCAGAGGCACAAGCAGGTCCTAGGGCAGGGCCTACACTATGGTATGAGATCTATCAAAAAAGGGGGGAACACAATACAGATAATTGTCACTTGTTGCAGATGTATACACAGATGTTGCAGCAATTGTTCTGTAACTTTTTTTTGGTTGGTAGGCCATGATGAGCGTACTTTGAGAATCTATGAACTAATGATGGCCCGAACTCTAGCCAATATAATGTAGATATAAACACGAGCCCTTGATCTAAATGCAAGAAAGGCACGTGCTGGATTTTAGGGGCGCGACCGAGGGTGAGGAGGAATGGGCGCATGAAGGGGTCATGGACAACTAATTTTTTATAATTTCAGAGGGCTAGGACACTATGCCCGTGATTGTACAAATCCGACCAAGCCATCCTGTTTGTACTGTACTTAGTTTGATCATGAGGTAGAAGAATGCCTTATATTGATAGCAAAGTTGCATGAAAAGGGGGTACTCCAGCATCCCCCAACTCAAAATGTAGAAATGATGAGGTCAGAACCGCGCGAAGAGGAACCAAATATAAACATGAGGCTTAGAAGTGGTAGCACAACCAGAGATGATAAGGGTAAGTAGCCTGAAGAAAGTGTGTGGGTTCACAAAGCTCTTGTAAAGGAACCTAAATTTGATTTAGAGCATGCAAAGGAGATGTTCATGGAAGCTACGAAGAGCTTCATGGAGGCCTCCACTTCAGGTAGTAAGGATCAATCAGAATCAAGGATGGATCCTTCAATGCTCACTACCTTTCTGGGGATATGCATGAAATTATTGTGTGACAGTAGGGTGGTAAAAGGACTACATGAACTTATTACTAGGTGCACGGGTTCAGGGGAACCGTGCATGGTCCAGAAAGTTGGAAAGCATGCATTGCGTACAGGAGGGGAATGAGGTTGACTATGCAAATTGGAGAATATGAAATAGATAAGGTAATTTTGAATTTAGGATCGGATGCAAATGTACTACCAAAACAGACATGGGAATGCATGGGAAAGCTTGTGCTGAAGTGGTCTCTTATTTAATTATGGATGGCTAATCAATAGAATATCCTACCAATGGGAAGACTGCAAGGGGTGACAGAGGATATTGAAGGTGCGAGCGTGCTAGCAGATTTTGAAGTGATAGAGATTATCGATGATAACAATCCATATCCTGAGCTACTGGGCATAGACTGGGCCACTGATATGAACAGAGTCGTAAATTTGAAGAAGCAAAAAATGATTTTTGAAAATAATTCACTACACGTCATCGTACCACTTGACCCTGCTGAAGGAGCGCGATACACTGAACCGGTGCGCGATGATGATAATGATGATGAGCTCGATCACATTTACAAGATAATTGTGTGAGACTAGGACTGGGTGAATCCAACGGCAAATGGTAGGATCTCGTGGGAGTGCAAAAGCTCCTACACATAGGATTCAGATGAAGAAATAGAATATGGAAAAATAGGCCGCATGACGTAACAGCGCTAAACGGTAATACAATAACGAGTTCACTACATTGAATGACAACATAGGTGAGGAATCTACCTATGTATGATGTGTTGACAGCGGTTGAAGAATTTCAGAGTGAATTTGAAAGAGCGGTACCAAAACAACAGCGGTTCGATGCACTGAAAAGGGCACTGCCTGCTACGCTCGCAAGATGGTGGGGTACACATCAAGGAAGTTTTGAGAGCTGGCATGAATGTAAAAGAATGATGCACCTACAGTTTGGAAAACTCTAGATAAGGATAAGAGCCAGTTGTGAGGGACATAACAGTTTGCACGCCCACCTTCTCTGATGGGTGCAGACCTCTAACATACATCATGCCCCATCACACACCAGTCTCAGAATAAAGAATTAGAATAGACCATAAAGGTAGGAAGAGCGAAGTGTGTTGTGGGTTATACATGAAGAATCGTTCGACTGGGTATGTGAAGTATTGAACAGGGTCCACCAGGTGTGAGGTATTGACTAGGACTTGCGCGTTCCAACGATCCAATGGACCTATAGGGCGATGTACAAAAACCCGACTGTGAAGCCAATCCCAAGGTTGTTGAATAAAGAAGAGAATGTAATACCCGCAGAGCCAGTAAAAATGAACCCACTTGGAATCGCACTTGGAGGTGTGATGATGTGTGAAGACCAGAATGAGAAAATCACACAGCTACAAGAGGTAGAGTACGAAATATTTCATGAAGCCATTCGGCAAGGGAACTGTAGACTTCACAAACTTGAAGAAGATAGGGTACAAGTAAAACGGAAAAGCATGTTGATGGATGTAGAGGTCCGAAGGTTGGAAGGCAAAGTAGAGGAGGATTTTCTTAGCGAAAAACCCATGGTGGTATGGCAAGGTGCGCACAACCATGGTGATAAGTGGGAGAACTATAGTTGGGAATTAACGAGTCTGCTACCATGGCTCAGACCGCACATCATACAACACATAATTCAGGAGAGCGCACTACAACTAGTAGTGTGCGCGGAAAGAACAATGAAGGATTTTCCACGGACCATCCTAAGGGGCGAAATGGAGCTCCGCAAGGGTGGTGCGACCACCTATCTGACCATTGGAAGAATAGTATCAACGCTCCAGGTAGTTGAAAGAGAGCGCGAGACTATAAAATAATCTACCTGGGAACTGCGTGACAAGGGAGGTGCGCATAGCGTTAGTATGTCACCAGGTTCAAGCCCACGTACAAGAGGGTGCACTGCCACGCAGATAGACTAGGAGGTGACCATTGGTGTCACTGTTCATGACAAGGTGTTTGATTTAAGGCAAAATTGAGTGGGCGGCGGACAATTAAGATAGCAGTTATGGGCTATATTTTGGAAAATCTACCGCCAACGGAGCATTGATGGCCTCAATTTGTGGGGAACGGTTGCATTTGAATTCGAAAAGCACTATAAAACTCCCAGGGCTAGCCACTAAACAACACTTGGTTATTTGAGATTTGATTAGAGTAAAGAGCGTCGTGCGATATGAGAGTGTTTAAGTTTGCGAAGTATTATATTTAGAGCAGACAAGATGACAACTACGAGGCCAGGTGTGGGTTTTGTAGAAGAAATTGCCAATGAGGTCGTGCAGAGCCCAATGACACAAGAAGCTCTTGAAGTTGTGCCAAACATTTTGAAGTCACCTCAGACGCCGAGGTTGGAGAAAGATAAACAAACCACGGGACTAGTCTGCATATCCCTAAGGAATCCGCGGTTCACTAAGCTTTCCATGGAAGAAAAGGGGATCGCCTTCACCATTGAATCAGATGAAGAGGATGAGGACTTACAGGCTCTGGTAGCTAAGATAGAGGAAGGAGAAGACATGGAGGAGGATGTCCCACTGATGAGTTTTCCAATTAAGTTACCCACATATGTCCCTCCGCGAAAAGGGAAGGCTAGGGTACTAAAGGACCTAGATGCCATGAAGAGTGCATTCCAAACTCCACTCCTCCCTGATGGAATTACAATTGAGAGATCATTCCTAGGTTGTGTGCCTACCCTCAAATTTGAAAATTGGAACCTTGTAGATAGCGAGAAGTTCCTGCACTTAGTAACGACGAGCCTGATGAAATAGATTATCGAAGGGCTAGTAATCACATTGGAGCCGCGAATGGCTGCATGGTGTGGAGAAGGCTGAATTTCTCCACCTACGATGGATACCCCATTTCCACCGTGTGCCGATCACCATTTTTGTCATCAGGCAGCTAATTTGCATGGTGCGTGATGGGTACTTATTGCTAGAGGAGCATATTCCCATCATGAACGACCTCATTCACAAAAATTCTTGGCTTCCCTATAAGGGAAAGGACCCTGTGGCAATAGCAGGAAAAATTAGTTACTTGGCTCTTGCGGAAGCCATGAAGACCAAGTGTAAGCTGGAAAAGAAGAAGCGGGGCTATGCAATCACCAACATCAAGGATAAAGGGGTGCACATTGCTACCCAACTCCTAGTCGGAAAGCTGATGAGAAAATATCGTGTTGATGAAGTACCAACACCAGTGGTTGCATTGGTCGAGTAGTGCACAGAGAGGGTATAGTTCAACTGGGCTGAGTTCCTTTGTCAGGAATTTTTAATCAACTACAAGGAGGCTCAGGAACAGGGTAAGACCTTCCAGTATGCACGGTTGCTCTTATCAGTTTTGTTGGTAGCAGGGGAATTACCGGAGGACAGCCAGTTCCCAAGCATTGAGCATGATTTACCAGAGGCCGCGAAGTATGCTTCGCTCTAGGCAACTAAGGACGCGAAAAGGATTCACGAAACTAAGGTCTTTTGGGTGCTCATGGAGGCATGCATCTAGATGTGGATTAATAGGAGGCCGCACCTGTCCACCATGGTGCATAACAGTCTACAAAGCTTTGTAGATTTCAAGACGGACATGCAAAATATTCATATTAGGGCACGCAAGGATCCAACACAACAATGGATGAAGCTTCCCTTTATCGCCACTGATTACGTGATCTTCACAGTGTTGGAAACCTGGCCTCCTGAATGGCATGCCCCGGACTTGGTCGAATTGGAGAAGGCAGTAGCGCAGAAGCAGAAGGATGAAGCCAAGTTGCGTGTCAAAAAGCTCACCAAGGAACGACACAATGAAAAATCCACCGCAGAAGTCAGGGCAATCCTCGAAGCAGCTAGGGTAGCTGTGGAGCAGGAAAAGGCTGACGACGCAGCAGCAACAATGCAGAAAGCAAAGGCCGCAACAACGATCGAGGAGGGCTTGGAAGTGTCTATAGGGCAGGAGGCAGATGTTAGGTAAAATTGACTTAGGGTTTGAGTCAAGATTGACCTAGTTAAATAGTAGTGCTTTTGGGCACATGGTATAGTGTACCCATGGTATTATGGTTCGTGGTATTGCATGTAATGGAGCTTATAAAAGGCTAGGGATAATTCATTGTAATAGAGGCCTGGAGGTGAGTGGTGAAGGCTCGCTTGGCCATCTTGGCCAAGTTTTTGGCCAAGGATAATGAGAGCTCATTGGGTTGGGTTTTTCCCCATATTTGGGGTTTTCCCAGATAAACTTGTGTGTATATGTGTTCAAGATTGTTGCTGGATATTGTTTCTCTTTGTATATATCAGTAATAAATTTATGTTCTCTATTAAATCCTAACAACACAGGACACAGACATGAAAGAAGAGCACGTGGACCTAGAAACCACATCAGCCCAACTCAAATGGCTGTGCATCTCGGAAATATGGGGTCCCCGAAAGAAGGTCAAGGCATTAAAGTTGTCCATAGACCTGATCACCTTGATGGAAGGTGACCTGTATGACATCGGTGAAACAGTTCATGATGTCACTAAGGAAGCACTCCAAAAAGTCATGACGGAGCAGCAGGTTGTGTTGGGGGCGCTAAGAGTGCAGTTCTAGTAGCTACAGGTGTGACTCCCACAGGAAGGAACCATGGCTACATACGTCGTGGCAAGCACATCAACGACCAATCAAATGCTACGCACAAGGATAGTTAACACTATCGTGTTAATGGAAGGTGTGCTAGCAGCGACAAGTGAAGTTGACAGAGTTGTGGTGGGTAGGATCAAGGGATTGGGCCTAAATCTAGCTGCCCTTCCACGAGAGACTCTGTACCAACTACAGGATGGAGTTACAGCAAATCTTCGCACTAGGGAAGGCTGTGCACTGTAGATACTGAGTGAGAAGAAAATCAACATCGAATAGCTTAGCTTGTAGCATGATGAACTGGTGGCACAAAACCAGGGACTGGAACAGGTGGTACATGACGCATGCAAAGGTGTTCCTAAATTGGCCATTCCATCAGATCTACCAGCCATGGAGCGGATCCACCAACTAGAGGCCAGTGTTCATGAGGCTAGAGTAGAAACAACAAAGGTTCAACTCGAGCTGAATCTACAATTTGCTGAGCTGCGGTTGAAGGCACAGCCTTCCACACCCTCAGAAGTTAGAGAGAAGCGCGCCAGTGCTATCCAAGCAGGGCTATAAGAGATTGAATAGGTAGTTTAGGATTGTACTGATATGTTGAACTAGGCCTTCGACATCCTCACATCTTTGCAGGAGGACCCCAACATACAATGCTTGGAAATAGAGGCGCACGAACTGCAAGAGCAGTATGACAATGTCCGAGGGACTGCATAGACAGCCGTCCTCACTCAACGTCTTGTGAAGATGCAGCAAGCAAGGGCACTAAAAGAGCAGGTGGATGCGGTGAGGAAAAATGAAGCAGTTCTTACACTGAGGCAGGGGGCGTATACACTGAGGGAGGGATTTGATCCAGGTAAAGAAGTCTCAGAGATACGCGTGTAGCAAATCCAGTAGATAGTAGAATAGTGCATTGCGGACCTACAAGTAGCGCAGAACCAGCTAAAGGGACTTCATGCCAGGATTACAACACCAATAGAGTGACTCAAGGGTGAGTCATGATGCTTGTGTTGGGGGCCTGTTGGGCATCGAATCCTCCACAACATGTCTTGGGGCTCAAAGCCCGATTTTTGGTCAAAAATATTGTAAAGACTTCGCAAAGTATGGGCGTGGAGCACGAAATGTATAGTTGATTCATAGGGTTGTCCACCCTAAGTAATGTAATGTAATGTCGGCCTATCCATTGTCCACGGACCATGGATTGTATAAATAGAGCGAAGCTCTACATTGTAAAGTAGTTAGAGAAAAGAAGAGAAATGAAGAATCACTAACATATGCAAGATAGTCTAAGTCTGTAAGTGTAAAGTCTTGGGTCATAATAGTAGGAGGAGACTCTGTAGCTGAGTGCACAGAGACCTAGTAGAGTCCACAACTAAGTGCATGGACCCCTGTAGATAAGTGCGCAGGGCGGAGTCGAGTCTGTAATCGAAGAAAGGAATAAATAAAGAGAAGTTTGATTTCTATCTTATGTATTTGGTCTTATTATGTTTCTATGAAATTGTGCTGTTATTATTTATCACGCACACTGATATGAATATTGAACTATGATGAAGATAATTGGGTTAACACATACAACCTAAGGAATTAAATAATAATAACATAAAGATAAAGAACTGGGATAATAAATTGATCGCGCTACAAACAGGTCCGTGCGAAAGTAGCCTCACCGGCTGTGAAGGATAGTTAATTGCGTGAAGCAACGTGCATGCAAGGGGAAAACCGTGGACCTCCACAAATCATCACACATCTCCAAGGTGTAGAAACCTGGTTCTAGCACCTTCCCATACTACCTCGGGTGAGACCTCAGTCTGCGCACCACAGACTGTTGCCAAAAGGGCTGGTAATACCAGGATTTGTTTGGCTAAATCACCTCTAACCCTGGGTTAGGCTCATACAAGCCAACATCCGGAGATCCTAATGATTTCATAATACTCGATCTGATTTTGTCATAAAACAGCATTAGTCTACCTGGTCTTCCATTGTCCTGCCTTGCCTTTGACGTCGTCTTTTTCCTTTATGAGATGCTGTTGTTTTGTTGATTGAACAACTGTCGTCCAATTCACATCTTCTGCACATAAAGATAGTAAAAATCAGTTTTTCCTACTTAGATTCATATTATTTGTTACTGATTACGTTTACTAAACTTTAGTTGTTATTTCCTCTACTTTTATCCATAAACTAAGATAATCATATGAGGATGAGTGCTAAATAAAGATATTAACAAGGAGAAAACATACCTTTTTCTTGACCCAACATACTCCCCAACTTACCTTGCTTCATGTACTCATGGAATTAAATGGTTTAGGTGCAATTGTGTTAGGGAATAGGAAGGATATACTTCCTCCTTATAAACTTTGAAGCCATTTTTCTTCTTAAGTACAACGAAAGCCTGGTTTACTTCTTGATCCTTCAAGTTGTAGTCACTACAATACTTATTAGGAGGATACCATATGATTGGGGTTCTATACCAACATCCTATCCATTTAGGCCCCATGGTGATGACCATGTTACTGTATTTATGGAAATGAGAGGAGGAAAATTTAAAGTTCTGGTATCCAAATGGTTCTCTATTTCTAACAGTATTGCTGGAGACTTCCCACCTTTGCTTGGTTGCAGATAAGGCTTCTTCCTTGATCTCTTGGAAGTACTCCTTCCCAGATTGTATAATATCTGTGTGGAATGGCCCTAATTGGCCCACAACACCATAATTCACACTTTTTAAAAGTATTGTGAGCCTTGGCCCACTTGAGTTGGTTAGTAGCAAAAGAAAGAAATGTCTGTAATTGGACATCCCCTGAAAAAGAGTCAGGGTTGTTGTCTCTGTCATCCTATAAAAAGAAATTATGCATGTAAATTTCACACATGAGGCATTGTACCTGCTCATTCTGCTCTTTGAAGCACTTGACAAAGTCTGGGGTAGTTTCTATTTCCACAGACTTGCCAACCTTAAGAACTTTGATTTTCAGTAGGAGGTACCTTTCCAGGAGGAATAATGCATAGTTTGTAGTAGGAGCTTGGTGTCTAAATAAAGAGAGCAGACAGTCTCCAATCTCTGTTTAGCCTTTTATAATTTTTCCTCTGCTTTATCAACCTTTTTCTGCTTAGCCTTGTACTAAGCGAATGTCTCATTCTTAGTAGCTGTGAGTGCCTCAAACTTTTTCCTTAATTCTTGATGTATACGTAGGGGCACTACTTCCTGTTTGTGCTCAGTTAATTCTTGTTGAACCTTCAGTATCTCATTTTACAATCGCCTAATAAATTCCTCCCTTACTAAGGGAATGTAAGCAAGTGTCTCCTCTATTTGGGCTTCATTATCTCGTGTCTCCATAGGCTCAGTTTGGACAGCAACCTCGACTGCTTCTTGGATTGTGCAAAAATAAATTGGGATGCTTTCTTCAACATCAGTTTGAACAACAACGTTCATAGTAGGGTAGTATGTTTGGGTCTCCTGTGGGCAAACACGTGGGGTCTTCAGTTTGCATTTCACTGCCTTCAACAAGACATGGCTCTGTTTGTGTTTCCTTTGAATAGACAAAAAGAATCCCAGTTTGGGTTTCAACATCTTTTCCAAAACAATGTTTTCTCTGTGTCACTGTGGTCTCCATTTCCACTTTCAGTTTTTTGGCTCTGATTGCACTTTCGTAGTTGAGAACAACAACAAAGAGCATTAAAGCAATTAACAAGAAAATGACGTTGTTTTGGGAATTAACATCATATACAATCAATTCATTTGTCTCGTCAACAATATTTGACGCATGCTCATACTCAATCCGCATGCCATTGATAATGGTCGTCGTCTTTTCTCCAATCAGAAATATTGTGATAATTATTACGCATACACAATCATCATGCAGTCCTTTACTCCAAAATCAATTTAATAATTATCACAAAATTATCCATAACTATCACACATGTTGTTTATACGCAGACCATCCCCCTCCAACGAGAAAAGGGTGTCCACGTCTACCAAGCATGTGAAAATCAAGAGAAAGAATTGGTAATTCATAAATGTAGGCAACCAATCCATAAAAGCGGCACGATATATGAATAAACAATTAAAGCAATACACGTATTAGAGGTGAAATGGTCAAAAAATAAAAACAGAGATTTAAATCATTATGTCAAAAGATTTTCACCTTAAGTGGTATTAGTAACAAATGCATAAATGACAGTAAGTATTAATGTCTGTCATAAAGTGATTAGACAAATATAATATAATGAATATATATCATAAGTTACCATGGAAGTTGGCTTGTAATAGTGCTGTTCAAATGGGAAATTTCCTTTAGAAATGAATCCATAGGTGGTAAAGAATAAAGAGCATTTGGCAGTGTAAGATAGTACACTGATACCATGAGCAGAGCCACTACTGCCAACAGGCATTCAAAGCCTCAATAGGGTTTCTTTTTAACCCCACAAATGAGCCAGAGTCCTCCTTTTGGTATGTAGATGATTCTTTCTTATCTTGTCATAAAGAGACCACTATGCTGGCATGGTGACCAGATAATCATGGTGCCATTCACCAGGATATAACAAAGTGATCAGGTTGGCTCGTTACGAGACCCCGTGTCCTCCTTACAGTTGTAATTATCAAGAAGGTCGTTACCTTTGTTTGGTGGCCAAAATGGAATGTTACTTGTCACATCCATATGATCATGGTAGGCTGGCTCTAGATGACACCTCCTATCCTCTTTTTTTGCATTTTCATATTTCGTTATTTTCATATTTTGATCCTTTTATTGTAAAAAGAGGGAGGCTCATTTACTCCTTAAGAGTCAGGGATGGTGTAAAAAGTAAGAAAAATGCCAATGAAACCTTATACTTTTACCCCCATATCATCATATCAAAGAGATTTATGTTGGAAATATCCAAAGGGGGGTAAATTAATGTTTTCTTTCAATTGTTATTATAACCAGTTCGATTCTTCACAGTTTTAATCATAGAACCATATAAGAGTAATTTTATTGAATATAAAAATAGATAAAATGCATGATAATTATTCCCAAGCACCAACTTGGTTTTGATGAGGCTCCGACCTCTAGGGATTCAACCCTATCTAATACAAGGCACCTACCTTGTGTTTAGGAGCACTATCTCCAAGGACACCAGCCCTGTTGTTTAATAGAGAATGTGTAAGGTACTTACTACACTGCTCTTGGTATATTCTTCAATGTCTTCACTACTTCAGAAACAATAAAAAAACTTTGGCCTTGCTTTGTACTTCCCCTTGATTTACTTCACTGTCTACTGTATAAGAGAGAACTCTTCATTGTTCAAAGGTGGATTATACAAAATCACTGTGCAACTGCTCTGACCTAGTTCGAAGTGTAGTTAGAAAATCTCATTTGTAGGCTATCCAAGGTGTTGTTCTGGTCCGATGTGTGCTCAAAAACTCTTATCTGCTGGCTGTCCAAGATGATGCTTGTCCGATGTGTGCTCAAAAACTCATCCGTAGGCTATCCAAGTGCTCAGAAAATACATCCACAGGCTATCCAAGATTTCAGAAACCTCAACCATAGGCTGTCCAATTTTTCATGCTAACTGTATGGTTCACGAGGTTGCCACTGTGTCAAGATTTTTTTTTTCCCGCTGATTGTAACTATGGTTGACCCAAAAAATGGTATGCATTTACCGTAATTCTTCTAGATAAGTTCACAAGATGTGAACCTCGTTGATTGTGCTTTGTATCACTTCACGAAAAACCTTGACTCATCAAATTAGCTTGTGTCATAATATGTATACGTAAAGAAATTCACGTGGAGCTGACCAGTCACGTTTTTGGAAAGTTGACAGAAAACAGGTTGTAATGTAATTATTTGTGCGTATTAGCCAATAAAACTTCTTGTGTCACTTTCCTTGTTCATTTTTTAATTAACACAGATGTGATGACTATCGAGGAGGTATGATGTGAATAGGTAGGAGCTGCACCGTTCAATGAGTGAGGATATATATATATGTCTAATTTTTTTTTGTGTTTGATATTTATATTTTTTTAATGTCAAAAAATATTTTTTTAGGATTTTTTTATCAACACTCTTTCAACAAATTAGGGTTAGGGTTTATTTTCAATAAAGACTAGGGTTTGGAATTTTAGGATTTCATGATGGGTTTTGAGGAATAGACTTAGGGTTAGAATTATGGTCTTCTATTTTCAGGTTTTGCATAATGAGGCTAGGCAATATCTTAAAGGATAATGCATCACAACAATATTTTCCATCTCAATGATGCCATATTGACATCAATGACAACCTTGATTAACAATTTATCCATTGAAAGTGTGAAAAATAAGCTAGCATGGTTTTAAAGTAATGAATCATTTTATGATGTGTCCAAAGAAAAGATGTTCAACCAGTCATTATAGAGATGCACCATGTTAGCTTTTGAATAAAGATAACCATCAAAAGGCTTCATAGACCATAATTATATTGACATTACTATTTTTCTTTATGTTAGGCACAAATCCAATTAGAGGGTGTTTATTCAAAACATGAAAGAAAAAAAATATGGCAAAATCACCGGAGATGAAACATTAAAAGAGATCATAGTTCTTCCTACAAAAGCACAAAAAGTGTTGTTCAATTGATTAAACAACAATCATTCAATCGATTGAATAGAAAAATCGAAAAGAAAACAAAATTGTTGTTCAATTGATTGAACAACAACCATTCAATTGTTTGAACAACAAATTGAAAAGAAAAAAATGCAAGTGTGTTGTTCAATTGATTGAACAACAATGGTTCAAATGTTTGAACAGCAAAAAAATGTAAAAGTGATGTTCAATTGATTGAACAATAATCTTTCAATCGTTTGAACAACAAATTGAAAAGAAGAAAAAATTGCAAAAGTGTTGTTCAACCGATTGAACAACAATTGTTCAATCATTTGAACAACAAAAATCGAAAAGAAAAAAACACAAAAATGTTGTTCAATCAATTTAACAACAATCGTTCAATTTTTTGAACAACAAAATTGAAAACGTAAAAGTGTTATTCAATTGATTGAACAACAATCGCTCAATCATTTGAACAACAAGAATCGAAAAGAAAAAAATGAAAAAGTGTTGTTCAATTGATTGAAAAACAATCGTTCAATCGTTTGAACAGCTAAAATCGAAAGGAAAAAATGCAAAAGTGTTGTTCAATCGATTGAAAAACAATCGTTCAATTGTTTGAACAACAAAATTAAAAACACAAAAGTTCTATTCAATCGATTGAAAAACAATCGTTCAATTGTTTGAACAACAAAATTAAAAACACAAAAGTTCTATTCAATCGATTGAAAAACAATCGTTATTGTTTGAACAACAAAATTAAAAACACAAAAGTTCTATTCAATCGATTGAAAAACAATCGTTCAATTGTTTGAACAACAAAATTAAAACGCAAAAGTTCTTTCAATCGATTGAAAAGTGTTGTTCAATCGATAGAACAACAATCATTCAATCATTTGAACAATAAAATTTAAAACGTAAAAGTATTTTTCAATCAATTGAATAACAATCGTTCAATCGTTCGAACAAAAAAATTGAAAAGAAAAAAAAAGACGCAAAAGTGTTGTTCAATCGATTGAACATCAATCAGTCAATCATTTGAACAACAAAAATCGAAAAATGAAAAAAGTGTTATTCAATCGATTGAACAATAAAAATAAGAAAAAAAATAAAAAATGTTGATGTTCAATTGATTTAACAACAATCATTCAATCATTTTCACATCAATATAAACATAAAAATAATTGTTGTTCAATTGATTGAACAACAATCATTCAATTGATTGAATAACAATTTTCAAACACCTAAAACAAGAAAAATTTCATATTTACATGGTGATACTTACTTAATTGCAATTAATCAAAAGAACATATACATTATTTACAATTTAAAGGAAATCGCAACTTTATGAAGGGAAAGTTGTGAGCTCATCACTCCCTACATCTAATATTTGCATGGAGGTATTATCACATACTTGCTGGCAGAAAGTCTCATTCGTGATTGGTTTGTGGTAGAGATGCACCCGATGCCCATTCACCTTGAAAGAATGGCCATACCTCTCAATGGTAGTCAAAGTGAGAGTACCATTGTTATGTACTTTTTGAATTTCATAAGGGCCGAGCCATCTTGTTTGCAACTTGCTCAGAAAATGTTGGAATCTGTAGTCATAGAGGAGTGCCCAATCCCCTTTTTGAAACGTCTTCTTTTTTATAAGGTTATCATGCCACTTTTCCCTTTTTGGCTAAGTAATTGCAGTCCATTGCAGAGAAATCAATTGAGCCTCGTCTAATTTTTTGATTTGTTGAAGTCACTTGGTTTGGGCTTCTATTAAATCCAGTCCCACTTCCTGAGCCATTCTTAGAGTCTTTATTTCGAATTCAATCTTAAAAATAGGTTCTTTTTCGAACATGAGTTGGTACAAAGAGTATCCAGTAGTATTCCTCCAAGTCGTGCGATAGGCCCACAAGGCCTCTAGTAGTCTAGTAGCTAAGTCTCATCGATGTGTTGAGACTATCTTGGCCAAAATTGCTTCAATGACATTATTGGTACTTTTGACTTTCCCGTTCACCTACGGGTGATACGGGGAAGTGATCATGTGTTTAATGTGATGATTTTTGAGAGTGGTTGTAATCTTGTGTCCTACAAATTACTCTCCGCCATCTATTATCACTTCCCATGGTAAACCATACTGCATGTATAGCCCAAAGAGAAAATTAATCATAGCTTCCTCTATAGCTCTTGGTAAATCTACTGTTCTCACCCATTTCGTCACATAATTTGTGGCAACCAGTATGTAGGATTTTTTATTTGATGGCAGATGGAATGGGCCAACAAAGTCTAATGCCCATCGTTTGAAGAGTTCTATGACTAGTTGGGGCAACAACCAAATTTCATCAGATTGGCCTGGTTGGCACATCCTTTGGCAGTTATCATAAGCCTGTTTCTTAGCATCTTTAAAAATAGTCAGCCAATAATAGCCCATATGTAGTACCTTATGCCCTATCCTTCCATCTGTGAAGTGTCCCTCATAGGGCTCATCATGGCAAGCCTTCATGAAGTCATAAATCTCATCCTCACGAATGCATATATGTATACACATATTAGATCCTGTGTGAAAAAGATATCCACCAATCCAAGAGAATCAGGTGCCACACTGAACGATCTGTTTCCTTTCCCTTGCTGTCAAATGCTTAGGTAGCTTCCCCACTACCAGATAATTTTCCACATCTATGTACCATGGCATCTTGACTGCTATGGCAAACAAATGTTCACCTAGAAATTGGTCCTCTACCTCCAATGGATCATTTAGCTTCAGAAATCAAGACAGAAAATCAGCGACTGGATTTTCCTTACCTAGATGATCTTTGATTGTGATGTCAAACTCTAGCAAGAGAAATAGCCAACGAGTCACTTGACCATTAGTGAAAGGTTTGTTAGCTAAATATTGAATTGTGGAATGATCAGTATACAGAAGAACTTGGTAGGAAGTTATATAATGTCTAAATTTGTTTATGGAATAAATGACAACTAAGAATTATTTTTCTGTTACTGTATAATT
Source organism: Pinus taeda (assembly GCA_000404065.3). NCBI lineage: Eukaryota > Viridiplantae > Streptophyta > Pinopsida > Pinales > Pinaceae > Pinus > Pinus taeda. Next base: position 18,245 of record APFE030715760.1, on the reverse strand, counting down.
AAGCTCTGCAGCAGTAAGAATTTTGCTAGTATAATATATAGCATAAGGTTTTCTGTCCTCCTCCTAGCTGAGGATAGCGCCTATCACTGCATCTAATGCGTCTGTGGATATGTGGAAAGTTAGCTCCCATTTTGGTCCACGTAATATTGGTGCCATCGAGACTAGTTTCTTTAAACCTGTAAAAGTTGTGTCACATTTGTCAGACCACTTGAAATCAACATTTCCAGTTAAAGCATATAAAGGCGCATCAATTTGTGAATTTTTTTTAATAAGTCTTCGATAATAGCCTGCATATCCCAGGAAGATACATACCTCCATCTGAGTACAGGGTGTAGGTAGTAAAATAACTACCTGTATTTTTGCTGGATCTACCTATATACCTGATGCAGAAATATAATGTCCCAAGATTACGCCTTCGGTCATCATCATGTGACAGTTGACATTGCTAAAACATAACCTAGTAGCAATGCATCATTATAAAACCTTTTCTAATGTTTGTAGTGCTTGATCAAATTCATCCCCATATGGAGTAAAGTCATCCATATATTCTTCAAGTCCTTCATTTATCAGGTTGGAAAAAAATGTTGAGTATAGCTCTTTGAAACATGCCTAGGGCGTTGCATAAGCCAAATGGTAGCACTCTGTAAGTGAATGTACCCCAGGGACAGGTGAAGGTTGTTTTTTCTTAGTCTTTAGGGGTGATTTGAATATGATTATAGCCGCTAAAGCCATATAGAAAGGAAACGAACTACTTCCCTGCCAAAGTATCAAGGACCTGATCAATAAAGGGAAAAATGAAGTGGTCTTTCTGTATTGCCTTATTCAATTCTCGATAATCCACATAGATACACCACTTCCAATTTTTCTTGGGGACAATCACCAATGGAGAAACCCATTTGCTATTCGAAATATGATAAATGAAATCCACATCCAACAACTTTTGTAACTCTTCTTTCACAATGTCCTTAAGATGCGGATTCAATCTCTGCTGAGGTTTTCGGATACAACAAGCATCCTTTTCGGTATAAATATGATGTGTACAAAGTTGTGGGTCTACACCCTTCATGTCAGGATAATCCCAAGAAAAAGCCCCTTTATATTTTTGCAAGACCTGAATGAGCTTTTGCTACTAATCACTGTCCAGGCTATCATTAATGTTTGAAAATTTTCCTGGTTCAATTTCCATAGGCTTGCTCTTATGAACATCAGTTGTTTGGATGTGTTGATCATCGGTATCCTTCAAGGGATCTTCCAAGGCTTCATTATCCAACATTTCTTTTAACATTTGACACTTTACATTTCTTACATTAGTTGGATGATTGATAAAGATGTTGATAACATCATCTTTAGTCCGATCTTTGAATTCAAGTGCCTCTGCTACTGTGAGTGGTGAACGAATGCTTTCTTCCAGGTATGTTGATGGTTGTTTACATTTTTTTACAATGGGTAGACTTGGTTTGGCAGGGGGATATAAAACAAGATTTTTTACAACACCCCCCTTTGCAATAGTTATGCTGCCCTCTTGACAGCCTATATATGCATCAGCTGTCGCTAACCAAGGTCAGCCCAAAATTAGAGGTTGCCCATCCAATCAACTCTTTGGGTTTATAACAAGAAAATCTACTGGATACTCCCAGGAATCAACAGAAACCATAATATCTTGTAAATTTCCTTCTCGCCTTACCACCGAATAATCAACAAGTTCTAGTAAGGTGGTGCTTGGTTCCAAGGCTTTAATACCAAGTGTTTGACAGGTTTCTATTGTTAAAATGTTAATGGTTGCTCCCAGATCAACTAGTGTATTGGGAAAAGAGTGGCCATATATTTGAATTGTCACTATGGGATTCCTAGGATCTTCATACTTTGCCAAAGTTTCCCCTCCCAAGAGTACATCAGATAAGTTTCCTACAACATGAATGGTGGGTGAAGTTTTTGCTTTCCTCACAGGCTTCTTTACACATAGCTCTTTAATTGTTTTAGCATAGATGGGAATGTCCTGAATGGCTTGGAGGAGCATAATTTTTATACAAAGATTTTTTTAGTTCCCCTAAAAGATCAAAATTTGGGTAAACAATTGGCTTAGGTTTTGTTAACCTTTTATGGAACGAGGGAGAAGTGACTATGAGTTCCTGAGGATCTTTATGCTGATTTATCTCTTCTCCTTATTTTATTTCAATATCAGTTACAAGTGGTGGTATATGTACAGGTGGTGTTTCGATCTCAATTTAAGGTTGGTCCCTATTTTCCTCAGGGGTGATGATATATCTTGACCTAAATCTTAGCTTGTTACATTCTTTTTGTTCCATCTCATAGTTTGATATTTTGACAATTTGCACTAGTTGAACTAGTCTATTATTGGGATTCAGATTCTCTTGAGCTGGCAATTGAGGGCATAGAAGAGGCTAAGGATTTTGTTGTAATTGATGAGGAGCTGATAATGTAGGTTGAGGACCTATCCCCATAGGAGTATTGGATATTCCCAAAGGTCGCTTCCAATTTGTATACCAGTTTAGATTTTGAGAAGTGGAGGCAGGCCGCTGGGATGGATAGGGATTACCTTGCCAAACAGGAAAAAAGGGAGAATTTGGCCAACCATTACTTGGAAAGGATTGAGCTGACCATGGTGTCATAGGGAATGGTTGAGGTTTCAAATTTGAGTAAGGTGATTGGCCTTACCATGCTTCCCTAGGGTTCTGTTGCTGCTGAAACTTTGAAGAAGGAAAGAATTGGGATGCATCTTGTGACATACCTGTAGGTTTGGCTTGCCACTGTCGACATTGGTTGATTAGATATACTGGCTTTGTCTCTTCTTCTGCTTCCTTGAACACTACTTTCAGCCTTGGCAGTGAAGGACATTTTTCAGTGGCGTGATCCTTGGTACAGATAGTGCATGTGTGAACCATGTCTAATGGACACTCCCATTGGTTGTGCTTCTTTCGACAGTGTGGGAAAAAAGGACCTAGTTTTATTCTGCTAAGGCTTGTTTCTGTTTAGGCTGTAGGACGTCCAGCTGTGTTCTGAGGGTTCCCAGGATGTCTGTCTTGAAATATTCAACGAGGTTACCAATTTCCATTCATGTTATGCCTCCATTGTGTGGTTTTCTTCCCCTGCTCATAGGATCTCAGCTTCCTGCTCCTGTGCATGTGCTTCCTCGCAAACACATGATATACAAGTGAACGATTTCATCATAATATTATCAAGAAATATCACCTTTCTCCTTTAATTTTAGAGTTCCTATCCACTTTTCTTTCACTCCTTTAACTTAGGACTTCTTTTGGTAAGGTGGTGTGTGGAGATCTTTGCAAATTATAATTAAATTGTTCGACATATTCTTCTAGAGTTTCATTATCATTTATAGCTATATTAAAGATTTCATCTTTTAGCTCCCTAGTCTTGTAAAAGTCCTGGTATCTTGTGAGGAAGGAAGTCTTCATATCATCCCAAGAATTAATAGTAAGTCCACCCAAACCCATGAACCATATTAAAGCTGCTCCTTTCAGAGTAGAAGGGAGTAGTTTTAGATTTGGAGAGTCAGTGGTGTAGTCATACCCTCTCTAGAGGACATCAAATTCAAATAGGAAGGCATTAGGATCCTCTGTGATCATCCCATGAAAAGTTGGGATGCTGTACAAAGGAATAGCCTTCATGGGGGCATTAGCCACTTGGTTGGCTATGGGGTATTCCAATGTTGAGGTTTGACCTTGAGGTAGTTGATTTTCCATTTGGTCAAAGATGTGCCAATATCCTTCAAGTATTTCAAGGGGTACTTTTTGAGTAAGTAGAGTATTAGCAATCTGGGTTGGTGTTGTAGCACTGCCTAGGTCTGGAATCATAGGAGATCCTTATTCTAACAACTGGGGTCTTGCCTTAATAGTTCCACTGGTTTCTCCCTCTCCTTCTCTTAAGTTACATGACTTTCCCTCTTGTAGAGGATCAAAATGTAAATTTGTTGTAACCCAAAGACTTTGTTCAGATCCTCCAATTTGGCTTTGAATCTCAGCGTAAATTGTAGATGATGAACCTACTTCCTGAGGGATTATAGTAGGACTTTTTCCAGATACAGCTTAGAATCCTACTGATTCTTGAGACTCTACTTTTCTTACAATTTCTTCTATAAAGGTCGCTCTCCCAAGGTTCACCGATCCCTTGGGTTTTTTGGATTTAGGTGGGGGTTCTGATATTTTTCTATCTTTATATTCCTAGTAATTCATACAAACCTATTCCTATTTAACCTCTAAGATTTTTATGAAAAGCAGGTTGGAAAGAAAGCACTTTACTTACTAGGTACGTAGGTTCTTACCTCCCATTTTTAAAATCTAATTCTTTTGCAACAAGATAAAAAGGAAATCACTTTGAAACACTCTCCCCAACAATGACGACAAAATGTTGGTGCACTAAGATGTCTTTTTATTGGAAATCTTATTTCCTACATTAATTGTCAACCCAAGGCAAGTCTTTTTATTTCTAAAGTGTCAGCACTATATATGAAGTGAATTCAGAGATTTACCAATAATAAATAGTTTCAATTTCTAATGACTATCTCTTCAAACTCAATCCAAACAATTCTGAAAGAAATTCATAACATACTCACTCAATCATTAAAGAGAACTATGACAATTGAAAAACAAATGATAATTGAACAACAAATGATATCTGAATAACAAATAACTATATGAACATATTACGGAAAGTGATAAATTCTATCTCTAGAATCTATGATAACATTATTTGGAATGAGTTAGCAATCTCATGCTGGAACTAACATAACCAATTCAATAAAAAGCATTACTCATATATAACACACGGCTAAATCTGAATCTCGCATGAACAACAAAAGAAAATTAGAATTGGCAATCCTCATGATAATCAAAATGATATTAACTTAACATTAACAAACAATAAAGAATAAATAGAAAATATTATAGCACGGGTGAAGTAGTAGATCTTCTCATAACTAGGCCTAGAGTCGCTAGAGGTCTCCGCTATGAGATACTCATTATATAATTATGAATTAAACACAGTCTTCTTCATTAAAACAAATAACAGAGTTACAACATCACCAAAGTAGCAATATTATATGTCCAAAAGAATAATTATAAACTGTGGATTTCTAAACTAGTCGTGCAGTTTTCATTTTGGACTTACATATAAAAATTAGAAAAGTAAATAGATAAAAGTGAATCCTTAGGATTAGGGGATACTGAGGATTTCACAATACTTGATCTGATTCTATCATAAAATAGCGTTGGTCTTCCCGGTCTTCCATTGTCCTGCCTTTCCTCTGATGTCGTCTTTCCCCTTTATGAGATGTTGTTGTTCTGTCGAATGAACAACTATCATCCAATTCACATCTTCTGCACATAAAGATATTAAAAAGAAGTTTTTCCTGCTTAGATTCGCCTAATTTGCTACTAATTAATTTACCCAAATTTAGCTGTTATTTCCTCTACTTTTATCCATAAACAAGGATAATCATGTGAGGATGAGTGCTAAATAAAGCTATTAACAAGGAGAAAACAAACCTTTTTCTTGACCCAACATGGCCTTTCCTCAAAGATTCTAGCTTTGTCCTTCAGATTTGACAAGATCATTGTAAAGAAACCCTTTGGTCCCGAGCTACCCACACTAACTTGCACATCAAGAGCTAAAGATTGAAATCCCTTCCAACATTTATGACAAATTGTGATACACTTATCCCACATTAGTTTAATTTCTTTCAAAATTACAATCGTTGGCTTCTCCTACCCAATCCTATCTCTGAGGTATCATTGTTTCCCTTTTAGTTTAACCCCCTGATATTCCATGATAAAATGTTCATGATAAATATTTTTGTGAAGGATAAAAGAACTCTGGAATAAGAGTTATTTGGCTAGAGTTAACTAATTCCTCCCATGTACTTTGCAATGACTTCTTTGATTTACACCCTTCATTTTTGTGGTATTTCGTTAAATATTTTATTAGGATATATTTACCTTTCTCCCTCAAATATTGAATAGAATGAACCCAATGACCTTTCCTAGAGGACTACCTTCATTTGGTCTTCCATTTAATATAAGTTATTTCATATTTCTCCCATTTCTCCTTAGATTGTTCAACGAGATCTTGCTCTTCCCACTCATTCAAAATAACAAAAAAAACTTGTTTTGCTCCCATAAGTTCATCGAGGTTTTTCTTCGTCAGTGAGATTACTTCCTCAATTCCAGGTAATTCAAAATAATTAGAGTCTTCATCATGAATTACCATTTTTGACAATTTCCTCATTTGGGGTTTTTTTATCTTGTGATGATGCGAGTGAATGATTAGACATTAGAGTATCTTCCTAGATGTTAGAGTTTTCCTCCATTGCCTCCAAGGCCGAAAAATATTTGTTATCCCCAAAATGTTGTGAGGGTTGTGAATTTTGACCATGTTGGTCATGCCATCATGCAATAACCTTAGAGATCCCATCATTTCTTGATTCTTCACGAACTACTTGATCCTTCCTTCACAACAACTAATTTCGGAATAAATGACCATGCTCGTGGCAGTGACAACATCGAAAAGGTACATGTCCATAATCAAGTGGATGTTTCCATATATTGCCCTAGTAATGTAGCTCTATAGATTATGACAAGGGTTGTGATATATTCATGTACACATATAAATGAGCATAGAAAACGTTCTTGCCTACCTTAGTCACCTTTGAAATATTTACAAAATGCCCTAACGTATGCCCAATACCTTCCAAAATTTTTGGAATCCATAAATCAATAGGAAGGGAATAAAGTTTGACCCATATCGATAGAATAAAGTTTGACCCATACCAACACCACTATAAATTCCTCTTTGTCTATATCAAAGAAAGCTTCCCAGTGTCTAATATAGAGCCCTACATTATTATAGAAAAAGGGCCCTTCCTCAAAGATTCTATATTTTTCTTCCAAATTCGAAAACATGACTGTAAGGAAAGCCTTTGCTACCAATCTTAAGTAAACTTATCCCTTGGGCTACCAAGTTTGTTGAATCCACTTCCCCAAATCTCTCTCAGTAGGAAAACCTCTAATAAATTCACAAAAAAAGCATGATATCACATACACTTATTAAGATCATCCAAGCACTTAAAAGGTATTACAAATATAGGGTTTTTTTAAGTATTCAGAATACCAACGTCCCTTAATCTCACTTTCCATTTATCACCAAGAATAATTGACTGTTGAGATTTAGAATTACCTCTTAAAGGGTTCATTTTCTCTCCCAAATGACCTGAATTACTAGCCACTACGTTTCGGGGGGATGGGTATCCTCCCTACTTTAACACTCATCCCAATTCATTCACAACCTACAAAGTGAAAAAAATAGAGAAATACGAACTAGGCAAATCCCTAAGACCAGAGATTGAAACTCCCTAAAACACAAAAGTATCATTAATTCAAATACAAAATGGTGAAAAAAATACAAAATGAAATACTAAATTATCACATTCTTGATTTTTTATTGTTTAAGATGCATTTTTGAATAAATATATGGATTCAACACCCAAAAAAACCCTGAAAAACTCAAATTTTGGAGATTTTGTAGCTTATACTTGTGATTCCAACAAATATCTACTAAATTATAAGAAAATTCACCCAAAAAATATTTCAAGACAAACTCCAAAATGTATAACAACTTGACTGCGGCCTATCACTTCCTATCTTTCCATTTACATGTCCCATCCTATTCATGGTTTTGGGAAAGATAAGTTTACCTTATATTTAATGTTGGGATTATGATACAAGTGTTGTCCTTGATGAAAACTCGCTCATAGGTCAATTCAGTTTTGGTAAAAGGCAACCCATAGTACAACATGTATACTCAGAGGTAACAAGGTAGTGGTACAGAAGAATAGGAAGATGGAACTAAGGTCTACTGATCAGAATAAAGAAGTTAAAGGAAAAGGTTGATGTAAATTATTTTAAGAAGTATACGTAGGTCCACTTAGTCAAAACAACATATACATGCTAGTCCACAAAAAAAAGAGTGTATACGTATACACACACTCCCACAGGATGAAAAGCATGTACATGTCGGAAAACCAAGATTTTGGTTCGAGGTATTTGGTCCAAGGTATTGGTCCTAAGTGGTTTTGGTCTGAGGTATTGATAAAGGATCTAAGTATATAAGGAGGAGAAGATCAAAGGGCTAAGTGCACAAGGAATGAATATCTTATGAAGTGCTAAATAAAAAGTAAATGTGCAAGTGTATGGGTTTTTAAGGAATACTTTTGTTTATGTTGCAGGGGCTATGTTTGTTATTTGATATGAAATACTTTGTGTACCTTGAATTCAATATTGGATCAGGATCATGAGACCTGAAATGACTTATTATTGAATGATCTGATATTGGTTGCGCTAGATTTGATTATGAACACCTGTTTTATTCTTTAAATATTGTGATCTGGGTTTGTGTGAAGTTTGGAAGTGCAATGAAGTTGTGAAGTAAGTATTTGCAGATTTGTACGCTGGTTCCCTTTGGTGAAGGTGCATATACATGATTGTTTGTCTCTTCGAAGTAGCATATGCAAAAGAAAAGCTTGATGTTTAATGATGACTGATCTATCAGATCAGTGCTACTGTTCTATTATTGTATATTAATGAAGTCTTCTTAGATCTAAATGTAAAACTGAATGAATAAGGAGTTTGATATTTGATTGATTGACTGTATAAGTGAGAAGGGTGATCTCTATTGCTGCCTGTGTAAAGCACTGTAAATAGACAACAGATGGTCAGTATATTGCTAGTTGGTATAGACATGATTCAAAAGTTTAATTTTTCAATAGTTTTGAAGGTATACACAGGTTTGATTACAGGAAGTAGCGTATACACACAGTTTGGGTTCAGTAAAGTAGCGTGTACATTCTGATGCATGATTTTTGAGGTCGCAGCTGATTCTTGGGTTCAACACAGTGTTATGGTGATAGTGATTTGATTGTTCAAATTCACTGATTGTTGGTTGATGTAGTTTGAGTTTCAAAGTTTCTAATGGGTCCAATATGAAAATTTGATGAAACGAGGCCTTAATGTGTATTGTTGTGTATTAGGAGCATCCTGTCTGAAAATTTATGAAACATGGTCCCTGTAGGATGAGAGAAGGTTGTAGCCTTCTGTAGGCTAGTGCCTACGTACTAGTAATCACGTTGGATAGTAAAAGAGCTAGGGGGTTGCAACTCCATTCCAGTAGAAGTTGGAAAACGAGAGAAGGTTGTACCGTTCTGTAGGTGGGTGCCTGCATACTGGTATGAGTCTGCACCAGTAAAAGATTGTAAACAGATTTTATTATTATTAAAAGAAGATAGAGATGATAACAGATGGTGGTTTTCACCCACATTGGGTTTCCACCTTAAATCTTGGTGTTCATGTGTGTTTCTTATGTGTGATGGTTTATTCTATTTTTAATGCTTTGTTTAATAACTTACTGATGCACTGGTTAAAGATAAACACATGATAAATTATCTAAATGACAAGTTCTATGGGCGTACGTTGGTTTCTCTAATCATAGTTGCATGTACATGCTAGTTAACTTTACAAAAGTAGCGTATATAAATCTGGTTGATAAAAGAAAAATTATTGATCATATAATATTGATTGACCCCCCTCTCAGTATTATTTCCAAGAATTGGTATTAGAGTAGGTCCTTTAGAAGAAGCTTGATCACTTGAAGGTAGATCTTTCAAGATGAATAATCACAAAGGCATGGGATCCATCAGACCACCAATCTTCAATGGGGTCAACTTAGTATATTGGAAAATAAGAACCAGAGCCTATCTACAATCACTTGGAGCATATGTTTGGGAAATTATGGAAGGAGGATATCTATTCCCAGCAGCAATTCCTACAGAAACTGCAGGTAAGAATTTATATGAAGCCAATGCAAAAGCATTCAACACATTATTGGGAAGTCTGTCAGAATTAGAATTTTTCAAAGTCATGCAGCTCAAGATAGCCAAAGCGATATGGGACAAAACCATTTAGAGCTACAAAGGAGACTCTCAGGTAAAACATGCTAAGCTTCAAACTCTCAGAATTCCGTATGAATATCTTAATATGCATAGTGATGAGAGTATTGCTAGTTACTTTTTACACAAAGATGAGATTTTTAATTGTATGAAGAATCTGGGTGAAGAGATAAAGGAAGCTACTTTAGCTGAGAAAATTTTGAGATCCTTGTCTTCTACATTTGAGTCAAAACTATCTGCCATAGAGGAAAGAAAGGATCTTCAGACTATCACTGTGACTCAACTTCATGGAATCCTGACTACCTTTGAAATGAGAAAAGGAGTTCCATTAGATATGAGAGAAGCTGCATTTGAAGCATTAGCAATGTGAAAAGAAACGGAAGAGCACCATGAATCATGACACATTTCAGAAGAAGAATATGAGGTAAATTTGTCAAGAAGCTTCAACGGGGTTCCAGAGGATTTAGAGGTAAGCTACCTTTCAAATGCTTTGCCTGTGGTATAGTTGGTCACTATGCTTCCAAATGTCCTCATAAATATAAATATCAAAAATGGAAGGAATATGTAAAAGGCAATAGAAAACAGGTTGTGAATAGAAGGAGTTACTATACACATGAAGATAGTGATGGTTTATCTAATAGTGATGAAGATGAGATTGAACAAGATTATAGACTTATCATGGCCTATGAAAATGATAATTTTGTGGATTCATTAGAAGAGGAATATTTTCTTGATGAAATCACTAAACTCAAAATATTCCTAGAAATAAAGAATATGGTCATAGATACTTTGACACGGCAACTTGTTGAAAGGGAAAAACACAATGAAAATCTAGAATGTGAAATTGTGGGTCTAAGAAAAGATCTTGAGAAGAAACAATATCTAAATCTTATATTTGCTAAAGGATCAAAAATTTTAAATGAAATTATGAAAGTTTAACGTTCTCCTCTGATAAAGATAGGTGTTGGATATATTGAAGAATCATCTCAATCACAAAAGTTGTCAACCTCACCAGAATCTATCTTGATGTAGCAAAGATGAGTAAGTGTTGGACACCTAATCCTAAAGGGTTAGCGTGGAAGCCGAATGGACAAAGAAGTCCAAGAGACCTTGGGATGTGAATCCCAACGGTCACCAAATGTACTATAAATGTATATCAAATTGTTAATAAAATTGTATCGCATGCTTTATCTTTCCTATCTGTTTCCCGTTAACCATGTCTGTTTAACAATGTTGATGTGTTCCGTCGGTTCCACTTCCTTAACTGACACATGGGGAGTTGAATAATATCATAGTAACTCTTTATCACATGTTTACCCTGGGTGGCCGATTACTTGGGCAAATGTGGGAGGAGGGTGTTACAGAGCCTGAGACTATTCAAATTCATCTTCTCAGTCGTGAAGAAATCCTGCAAATATGATCTTCAAATTTGAATCTCCAGCAATGACAACTTCAAAATCTCTTATCTACAGTGATTCTAGCTCTAGTACCATGTAGAAATTAATGTGTAGATTTAATATTGCTCATGAAATTTTCTAAATCACAAGACTTGAATCTACTCTACTGATCTACAGAAGTTAATTCACCATCTAAAACAAGAATCGTTGACATGCAAAAGGAAACATCACACATACACAAAGATTTATCTAGGAGAAAGTAATTGCTAAAAAACCCTTATTATCTTTATTGCATTAATCATAGAATAGAGAAGAAATACAATGCTTTCTCAAGCCCGAGCACACCCTAAAATAGTATAGTCTATCCCTTTGCTTGACTGACTGAATTTGGCCCAACACTTAGCCAATTTCAAGTCTTCCCAAACTCCTATTTCCTTGCATTGTTTCCTTGGGAAACTGTCCCTATTTTTTATGAATTTTACACCAAAGAATTGAGAAATAGCCTTAGGTCAATCTCTGACTGCATGCACCACTTGTACACATGAGAATATGCTACAACTAATAGTACACTGTCTTGGAATCTCCACCTTAACCAGGTAACTCGAATTCTCTACATGCAACAATTATTTTGGGTTGATTGATAAGTTAACTGGTTGATCACTAAGCGTGGTTGAAGTTACACATCCACAACTTGACTTCCAATAGTTCTTTTGACAATTAGAACTAGTTAAACTAAAAATAACTCAAATTAACTTAAATAGATTGCTACAAATTAGTAATCAATCTTGTAGAATTGAACTCAAGTGTCTCCAACTCGAATTTACTGAGTTAACCGAGTGACAAGGTCCATGACACCTCAGTTAACTACCTCCAAATATTCTGCGAAAATAGAAATTCGAATTTTAATCTAGTTTGACTAAGGCAAAGTCAAAACTAGATTTTCTTGCTACATTTTCAACAAAAAAATAATACACAAAAATTTTTAAATCCCTTTTTCGTCAAATAAAATTTATATATATACATATTTCAATACCCACATTTGATATAAAATTAGTACATGTTCATAAATATATTTATTTTGTTTATTTTTTAATTAAATTCGATACCTATCCAACTTTTCTTTTCTTATATTAATTTGTTTATTTTTTAATTAAATTCGATACCTATCCAACTTTTCTTTTCTTATATTAATTTGTTTATTTTTTAATTAAATTCGATACCTATCCAACTTTTCTTTTCTTATATTAATGTAATGATTCTTTCTTAAAAATCTTTCATTATGTAATGATCATGTTCAAAATTTTACGAACTTTAATACTACAAAGTCATTTATACCACAAATCTAATGCATACATGTTTTATTAATCATCTTACGCTATGAACTTAGTATAAAACCTAAGTAAAACCTAAGTACTTATTAAATCTATTGAATTTATAATTATTAAATAATTTCATTTTTAGTAAAAAATTGAATGAAGTATATGTCAATTTGAAAACACCAATAACATAAATATATTTATCACAACATCATTCCTTTATAAATTTGTATAAGCCTAAATAATAATAAAAGAAAATAAATAACTTACAATAATTTTTTTCAAAAATATTATGAATAAAATATATAATATTTTTTAAATATTAATTAAAAAAATAATAGTAATTATATACTATTATTTTATATTTATTTTAAGTTTAGATTTACTAAGTGTTGAGAAAGATTAATTTCGTGGTTAAGATGGATTTAAATTGTATTTTACATTTTATATGGACTTCCTCAAGCTTTTAAAGAGGCATCATCATAACAAATATTATGGGTTATGCAATACCATTGTCTTGGAAACTACCATCAGTAAACCCATAAGATGATTAACTCAAACTTATATATAACAAGTCTAGATCCATTTTAACTCCGGTTCTACCAAGCACTAAGAGGGATCAAATCTCTTATCATTCTAAAAGAGTTTTGCATGTCAAAAGATTTGATCACTCTCGACACTTGGTAGATCAAAAGTTAAGATGAATCTAGACTAGTTTAATTTCTCCTTTAAATAGGCTGTATTCCACATTAATACCATGTGTTTTCAATATTACGGGCCATTTTTATTTTTATTTTTATTTTATTTTTATAAGGTTATCTTTACTTCTTCTTTTTTTTTTATGCAGTTAAAATGTTTATATTACATTAATTAATTTTTTAATTTTATTTACAGGACATTGTATCACTCACTCAGAGCTTCCTAGTACCAATGTGAAAGATCTTGCCCCACTTGACTCGGATGATGATGATTAGTGACAACATAATCCAGTTCTCTTTTTTGAATGCTTTTATATAGATATAGACTTGTTTACATTTATGTTTACAATTATCTAGCGCATAGGAAGTACAAAGACTCTCAAGTGTATATGGCATGGCTGGATAAACTTATAATTTTGTGTTTATGGATGGCTTATTTTGCAAATAGATGGCCAACAAACCTGGCTTCCTAATGAATAGGTTGAAGCCATCTAACTCATAAATATATAAATGTAACCTACCTTATTTACGAAAATTATAAAAAAACCATCTTTCAATTCAATAAAATATTAATATTAAATCAACCTAAACAATATATTGCATAACATCATATGTAACATTTATAACCTTACCGGCCTACCAAAATATAAAGTACTTCTCAACGCAAAAATCATAAAACATTTATATAATAATGAATAAAACATTTAGGTAATAATGAGTTTATTATATATACGAATCTTTTTTTCATATAAACCCAATGCCAAACTAACCTAGTATTACATCTAACTCATTAAGCACATTAAACTAATTATTACACAACTTTTAAAAAGACAACTTTACAATCACTTTAAAAAAGGAAAAACCTCCTCACATTATATCAAAAGGTAATGCATTCAAAAGTTTTAAATCTGATGCAGGAGCATTCAACTCCCAATGATGAAGCAGATAGACCCCGAACAGATTCATGAGCAGAACACCGAAATTGTCGGATTCTGCTGGAAATAATTTTTCTTTTATTGTTATTTTTATTTTTACAGGTCAAAGGTAGTTAGGAGATTTACTTTCCAGTTCTTTACAGTTAAGTTTATGGATTGGTTTTATTGCCAAGTGAAGGGTAGTTATGGGAATTAGGAAAATAACAATTGGTTGCTTTTATAAACCTTTTGATTATCTGAACAGTTACATTTAAAAGTAAGAACAGAACACGTAACTGCTTTTGTAACAGGCAGGGACAAACTGCAAGCCTTAACTGTACGAAGAGGCTATAAAAGCAAAATAACAATGTAAAAGAAGGGTCCTTTGTTTTCAAGTAGAATAAGAATTGAAAAGCTTAATAATCAAACACACAGAGCATTCAAGTACCTACAGAAACTGTCCATCAATCATTTGTTATTTCTTTCTAAGTTGTTGAACAATCTCCCACATACGAGCATTATCATTTTATATTACTGTAAATTAAATTGTAACGAAGTGAAGTTCGAAACCCCTGTCGACCAGCAGACAGAATTACAATTTAAAGATCGCGGCCACAGTTCAATATCAACAAACAAATTAATAACCAGTACGAGAACCACATAGCAGCGGCAGAGCATCACAAGAAATTGAATATACAGGTACATACAATAAAACTCTTCTCATATTTCATTCAAAACACAGTTATAGTACAGTACCCATAATAATGCACAGTCCAAAAGGAATCGAACAGTGACAGGCCCTTAAGGGTTACATATATTAGCGTTTTCAAAACCAGTACAGCATTCCACATATAGAAACTCGCCATCGAAACCAGAGAAGAATAAACCCAACATCCTAGACAGAGTATGAGGAGATGAAACCCTCGTTAGGGTTTGATAACCAACACACAGGCGACGAAACCCTCGTAAGGGTTGGACTGTTAAACGGAAGCCAGAATCAGGAGAGCCGCGTCATAGATAAGTGACATCTCATACGAGAATACACAGGCAGACACATTACCAGACTTGACCTACGACCTATCAGATACAACACATATGCAAAGGTTCCAGGCCTACCAAGAACTTTCGAATTGTCGAACGTAGCTGAAGGTCAAACCGTGCGTCCTCCAGGTCCCAGCAAGAGACCTGCAACCAAACCATTAACATATGTTAGGGATTTCCGAATACAAGGTATGAAACCCTCGACCTGAAGCATAAACAACTTGAAAAGACAAATAAGCGAAGTGTAATGTAAGTTTACCTGGAAGCCGTGAGAAGAGAGACCGCCAAACCGAAACAAGAGTCGCCACAGCCAACTAACAGACTAGAGGAACATGCGGGTTAGACCCTGAATGAAACAAAACCAGAGATTGAATCAAGGAGTGAGAGCATACCTGAACTAACAGTCTTCCACGCGTTGCCATCAACCTGCTCGGACGGCGAAGCAGCACCAGTTTTCGGAACCACGAGTTTGTCACCAAAATACAGACAAGAACCAGAACAGAAGCACGAATTTCATACACAGAGGAGCAAATATCAGACCAGAACCAGGAGTGAAATCACCGGTTAAAATCCAGCAAAACAAGACTGTACCAGAACTTGGATGCATAACCTCCCTAACAGAACAGTAAACGAGCGGAACTTACCCAGAGTCACAACGAACAGTCAGAGACGCGCACAGGCACAGTGTTGACAAAAGCAACCAAACAGATATACCAAAGAGTTCTCCGTCATAATCAGAACCAGAGTAAAGACAATCCGTCGCCATTGAATCACATTACAGCACCAGGGGATATCCAATAAAACCACAGACAAACGCATTTCGCAGAGCTCCAAAAACCCTCCAAGTGAAGCAGCAAATGACCGAATAATCGCGAAGGTGAAGTTAGGGTTAGAATATCAACCGATACTGAGGCAAGGACGGAGCATTAACTGCAGACATTAAAATTCTCAGCTACCAAAGACAGGCGCGGGAAATAACAACAATACAGGCGGACACGCAGGCATCCAAGTGGCGGGGTAAAAGCGTTAAAGCCCGACAGCGTGGGCTGGGTCCCATCAGAGTGGTATCAGAGCAGTTGAGTTGAAGAAATCTGAGAGAAATGGATATAGGCAGACGAGGACGAGGCAGAGGTGCCCGAAGGATGGCAGCTGAGGCGTTGAGGGAAGAACTTAGAGTTCTTACTGCTCGATTAGAAGCAGTAGAGGCAGGCAGAAGGAGAGATCCGGAATTAGGTGATGTAAGTGATGAAGAAGTGGGAGCACCAGCAGGAGGAGATGACGCTGACACGCCAGAAGTAAGACTGTTGAAGTCTGTGTTATTGTCAAATAGTAAACCAAAACCAGAGTTACCAACTTATGATGGTAGTTTAGCGATTGATGTAGTTTTAGATTGGATTAGCGAGATGGACAAGTACTTTGAATGCGAAGAAATTAGTGAAGACCGTAGGGTCAAGTTTGCAGCAACGAAGTTGAAGGGACACGCCACACTGTGGTGGGACAGTGTCCAAAATGAGAGGAAAAGGTTGAACAAGCCTCCGATAAAGACCTGGGCAAGGATGGTAGCTAAATTGAAGGGCAGATTTCTGCCAAGAGATTACCAGATTGCGCTGCATAGACAAGCTCAGAACTTGAGACAAAGGGATCTGACGATAAAGGAATATACAGAGGAATTTTACTGAGTAAATTTACGAGCAGGATATACAGAGGACACAGCAGAGAGGACAGCCAGATATGTGAATGGGCCGAGGATGGAAATTTTGGACGAGATAAGTATTTTGTCTCCCAACAATACCGAGGAGGCATATCAGAGTGCAGTTAAAAAGGAAGAAAAGCTTAACCGAAGACAGAATGCCCGGAGAGGACGTGGGTCTAACAGAGGAAGAGGCCAGTCCTATGGTAGGGGCCAAACTGCCAGCAACAACGAGGAAGCCAGCAGTTCGAAGACTTCGAGAACAGCAGAGAAATGAGATGGAATGAGAGGTGGCAGATCATTTCAGCGTGGTAGAGGAACTGGTCGTGGAAGGGGAACTGGATACCAGTGTTATAGATGCCACAAGTGGGGGCACCGCTCTTTTGAGTGCCCAGAGACAGATCCTACTGGACAGAGAGGCGCCTATATGGCACAGCCAGAGGAAGCAGCAGCACCTCCTCAAGAGGCAGAAAATGCCCCATAAACAGGAGAAGCTCTAGTATTGCATAAGGTGTTGGTGAAACCGGTTGCTGAAAGTATTGAACAGACACAACGGAAGGCTCTGTTCAGAACAGTTTGTAAAGCACAAGGTAAGTGCTGCAAAATGATAATTGATAGCGGGAGTACTGATAATCTAGTGTCAGTCGAGATGGTTGAAAAGTTGGGGTTGAAACGTCTGAAACACCCCACTCCATATCGAGTGTCGTGGTTACAGAAAGGACACCAGTTGCTGGTGGATGAACAGAGTGAAGTGGAATTCCAGATTGGGCGTTATAAGGACAGAATTGTTTGCGACATTATGCCAATGGACGTGTGCCACATTTTGTTGGGCAGACCTTGGCAATATGACAGGAAAGTGATACATGATGGGGTGTTAAATTGTTATAAGTTCGAAAAAGATGGGGTTAAACATACCCTTGTACCCATCAAAGAGGAGAAAGAGGCAGTTGAAGGAAATGAACCAAAGGCGTTACTTGTAAACGGAAAACAATTTTTGAAACAGGTTGAAAGTAGTGAGATGAATTTTGCTGTAGTAAGGAGGACTAGGACAGTTGTGTTGCACACCGAAATCACAGATTTGCCTGTAGAAATACAGCAGATGTTAGAGGAGTTTACAGATATAGTGGTAGACGACTTGCTGGATAAGCTACCTCCCAAGAGGAGCATTAGCCACCATATTGATTTCATACCAGGAGCCAGCTTACCGAATAAGGCA
>APFE030715752.1:0-43045 GCA_000404065.3 Pinus taeda | reverse complement strand
AACTCATAGACCATGATCTATATGTCTAAAAATAGACATAGTCTAAAAATAGACTTTGCGCCAAAAATAGCCAGCGGGCACACTTAGTGAAGGCGACTTCTTTTCACTAAGCTCCATCATCTTGTTGCATTTTCAACAACTTCCTCTCTGCCCTCCAAGCTCCTATTTCCTTGTGTTGTTCCTAGTGGATGATCTTCCTTCAACCAAGTGAAACAATAGTCTCACACACTATCAGAACTGCACAATCCTCAAGGAATGATTCCTTGATTGTATGCATGAGTTTTCTTTATAAGAAAACACATGCAACTGATAATACACTATCCTTGAATTTAATCTCAACTGGGTCTTTCTCAGAATAGAAATGCATGAGTTTCGGATGAGGGAATCTTCAGTTAACTACAGTACACTAGTTGATTGCATGCATGCATCAACTGACTGTTAACTCTCTATTAGTTACTCAAACAGTTTGGAACTAATTTAACTGGACTTAGCTCACTAAACTAAGTTAACTAATTACAACTCAAATATAACTCAATCTTATCTCCTTAATTTAAGGGATAACTCTTGCATGACTTCAGAAAGACTTCTAACTTGAATTTCTCTGAATTCCTTGTGAATTAATTAATTATTTCCAAGTAGCTGTTAAGACTAAATTTGATTTTAATTCACAATTTAATTCAAGGACAAATTAAATTGGAGTATTCTTGTTGCCATATTTCACATATTTTACATCATTGGCCATAAGGTGTGTCATGTGACCAATCATGACATGACACTACTGACATGGATTGCATGATGATGTGGCCATGTTAAGCCACTATTGCTTCTGAGTGATGAGTGTCTGCTTCTTCTTTTCACCTCTGTATGAATTGGTGATAAGGAATCTTCAATGATCTTAATACTTGAGTTGCGATCTCAAACTGGTGTCCCTTTTATTTCTTGTGATTGATCAACTTGCATGTTCAGCTACAAGAGTGTCTTTCAGCATGTTTCCCTCCTCTTTCTTCGTCATCTCGCCATAACATGGCAAGGTAACTGTGTATGAAATTTGCTCATTACGAGATGACATCAGTCTGAAAAAACCCCTAGCCTATGATGGTGCATTTTGATCCATTGATTGAGCTAGAACCAGGTGATAGATCGAGAAAGAGGGCTCAACGACTAAAAATTTGTGTAGTTCAAGCAGTCAGGGGTGAGGCTTGGGCTCTGAAACTACGCAGTACACAGTTAAGGCAAGACAGGGGAAAAAATTGCGCAGTTCTGGTAGCTAATGGGACAAGCGGAGGGGTGGGTGTTGAGAGGACATAATGCGCAGTTTTGGGAGAAAATGGAGGCTGGGTTGTTGTGCAAATGTGTAGTTCAGAGGCTCAGGGAATGAGCTTGAGGCTTGTGATTGCACATTGAAGGCCAGTCTGGGAGGAATGATTGCGCAATTGTAACAATCCAAAAATAAATATCTAATTAACATTAAATTTAAATCAGAGTGGCACTTACCTAGCCAAATAAACATGTGATTAATAAACTAAATTTAACTATGAATAGTGCTTACCAGTGGTAGAAGTAGGCTTACCCCAACAAGGTTTTTGGGACGACTCTCCACCCAACCGTAGGCTCAATTGTGCAAGGATTTGCTACAACTGGCCACCCCCGAGCCCTCAATCAACGTACTACTGCCAATGACTCCTATGTCTTAGAACACCATTCTCCCAAGAGAATGAAATATAGAATCTTGGAAAGATGGAATGCCTCCCATCCTCCTCACCATCTAATAAATAAAGCAAACATTGGATGGGAACCACATGCACACACTCCATGTGTCTACATGCGACTTTGATTTTTAGCTTTCTTGCTTTATTTCTTTACTTTTCTTTTGACTTTTAGCTTTCTTGTTTTATTTCTTTACTTTTCTTTTGATTTTTAGCTTTCTTGTTTTATTTTCTTCTTTTGATAGCTTTACTGATTTTTTTTTTGTTTTCTTTGTTTTATTCTATTTTTCTTATTTAGACTTTAGTATAGTTATTACTATTTCTATTTTTTATATTTTATTTATTTTCTTGTATATTTTTAAATATCATTTATTATTTAACATTTTTACTGTTTCTATTTTTATTATTTTTATTTATTTCTTGTATATTTTTAAATATCATTTATTATTTACTTTATGATTTATTTTTATTATTTATTATTAAGTGATTTATAATTTATTATTTATTCTATTATTCTATTATTTATTATTTTTATTACTTAGTATTTTTATTAAGGGGAGGGATATTACATACTCCTCCCACTTTAAGGAACTTCGTCTCGAAGTTATGTTTGAATTATGTATTATTTATTATTTTTTATTATTATTATTTATTATTTTTATTTTACTTCATGTTTGCCAACACCCTCTGCTGAACTAGTATAACCAGCAGGCATCGAAAGTCCCCAACACCCCGGGAAATCTCAAGGAATCTCTATCCTTTTTCCCACTTTCAGCACCAGGCTAAGCCTGACCCAGACTGTATCCTAGTCCAAGGCTGGCCCCAAGGCTCGCGCTTGACTCAGACCTCATCTACCCCAAGGCAAGCATCTGGTCCGGTACTCAATGACCCCGGGAATCTCGCAAGGCTGGCCCACTCCCTCCACAACTACTAAGGAGCACAGGCCCAGGCATCGAAGTCTTTTACATCCCTTCCAGACTTCGGCATCCCAATCCAATAATAGGCACCTAGCCTAGAACATCAGGCACTTGGCCTCCTCAAGATGGTCCCATAGCTCTTCTAGAGTTATCCATCAAGAGTTATACACAAGACAAAGGAACCACTGGCATATGTAGTGTTGATTGAGTTTTGTCCCCTGCCCATATGGTGTTACTTATTCTCCCTCATGCGTATGGGCTCGCACGAGATCATCAAATAAACCGGACCTCTCGGCCCATTTGTGGAGTCCTGTGAATCATTACATCTCAACAAGCATCCAATGCATTAACCATACCGTCATAGTATCATAGGAAATAATCCAAATGCCAACTCTTGCAAGGAACTGCATGCTCACGCATGTCATAGATTTGTACGGAACTATCGCATGCGTCAGTTATACCATCACATTATTATATCAAGACATATCATGAGTTAACATAAATGAACCCATATCAATAATCCTCATATTATAAAATCATAATTCTTATGCCACGTTATGCATATCATATCCATCATGAGTATTGAACAGGAAATACTTATCATCAGGTAGTAATTGAAAATTTCAATATACCTTGACATAACGTCATAATACCTATGCATATCGCTATTATCGTATAGATACCTTATCACTATAAGAACCATATGTACATCAAACATATGATATCATGATATCATCGTCAGTATGTTTTCATCAAGGTGTCAATCACTTTTCAATAATCATTTCGACATCTAAGTACATCGTTAAATTTCATAATTATCATCTTGAGTCTTAATCTCTCGGCATATATTCTTCCTTCCCAAAGGAAATTTTGGTGAAATTCATTACTAGTGATACCATAATTATTTAAATCATCTTACCTCAAAATTAAAATCCCTGATTCCAATATCGCTATTGGAAATACTATTTCCATCATGATTTAACTCTATATCATGCTTAATTGATTTACACAGGGATTTGTTGACCAATGTTGACTTATTTAACAGTTAGTACTTCAAAGAATTATTTTCTTATCTCATCGAGTTTGTCACGTTCGATACCCATTGATTGCTTAATCATAAATTGACCCCTTCCTCCAGTTGGGCAAAATATTCTTTAAATAGTATCTTCATTATAGTTGGAAAACATTCCTTCCTAGCATGAAACATCCCACTCTCAACATTCCTTTCTATACCTTCCAAGTTATCATTACTTGGTCATCATGTAACTTCATACATTACTCTTCCCAACTTGGGTAATACCTGAAAAATAAATTCAATATGTAATCCGCTTATCCACATAAGAAAATTACTTGATCATACGTCTTGTTGTCCATAATTCATTCATATAGTGAGTCACCTATGGAAAACTTTACAATGTGGCTCTCCCATTAGAGGGAAAATTGTTATAGATGTTGTTATGTACACACTTATCCTTTCCCATCACTTTATCATACCGTCCAAGTTTGATAAAATTATTACGATAATTATTCAACTTCATTGGTTGATTGCCAATATTGCTTCTTTAGGTGCATCATCCTTAGATAGACCTTACAGTGATACCTTTAGAATACCAAGTTACCAAATTCTTCCATTATGTTGCGAAATACCACAATACTCTTCTTTTATGCTCCAAAATAGGTTGTTTCTTCTTCCCATTTCTCTTTAGGCAACTTTAATCATGACGAACGTCATGTAACATTATGCTCAACATCTGAACTTTAATCCAATCTGTATGGTTTGCCACTGAGACTAAATATACCATCATGTCGCTTGATGATGTTCAATATACAAATGATATGCATAGTAAATGAGCATATACATGTAATTTGAATGGCAATTTCAATGCAAAATTAAATTTACTAGGAGATCATATTGAGAGAGTTGTGTTCTTGCAATAATGGACTAGAGAAATGCCAAGCAACTGCTATTGGTAAAGGACAGTAATCAAACAAATAATTAGTGAATAATGTGATCAACATTCACAGAATGTTATTTCTGTGTTTTTAGATCCGGCTGAACCATAGATGCAGGTGAAAAATGATCACTAAAGGTAAGTGATATTTAAATTGTGTTTGTAAAGTGAACCAGTGGTGAGTAGTTACACCAGCATGCCAATATACCATATCAAGATTATAGGATTACATACTTTTCCAATGAATTAATGAATCATAAAAGTATACCTTAATTATGTCATACCATATAATGAGATATTAATGTGACTATGTGATGTGAGTCACTAGATGATCCAATCCATCCACTAATTCACCTTTCAAATGATCATTGAATGCAAGATAAGGAGTAATAATGATCTAGATTCTATCAATCACGGAGATGTGGTTCAATATCCACCGAAAGTCGAAGAAGTGCTTCGAGTCTCATGACTAAAGAATGTTTTTCCTATTACAAGATTACCATCAATCCTATGGAAAGTATATTATCTACAAAGTGGATGCCTTTTAAGCGGTTAAGGCCAATGAAGAAACTGGTCATGAATAGTCCTCAAGATTGGACAACATAATTACATAGTGGATCTTTCTGGATAACCCACGTAAACCTTTTTATGAAGAAAAACTAGTACTATCGGATGATTTATTATATGCTTGAACAAAGTCGTATGACCAAGCCAGTAAAACCAAAGTGACATTTTCCTTTTAATCACATTCAGTTACTATTTTCTTGGCACAGTATAAAATTTGTATTGATGTTTAGCCATAAAATTTATGAATCAAGCATAAAAAAAAATATTCCACACGATAAAGAAAAGACACTGCCACCCAACCTAGAACCGGATCGGATGACGGGGAAGGTCATTCCTCCCCAACAAAAAATAATCATTTTATTAATTACATGGTCTGCCTACAAGCGCACCCGCGAAGGCAACACCATTTCAAATCCCTTAAATTACAATACAATTAGGCATGAAATTACCTGCCTAAGATAGAAAATTGTAAACTTGTCGAGAAATCTGCCCATGCTGCTCAACGTCATATTATGATTTGAAATATTTAGACACCTACAATCTTGCGATATACAATTACAAATTTACAGACAACTCCATTGTTAGGCTTGTTATATAGCTTTGTATATAGCTTTGCCGCCCACTAATGAAAATTTTCATTATTTGCAATGCTACAGTCGTTCTCATATTCAACCATAGAATGTTATGAGCTCGATCAGCCGCACCTCCGGCGTCCAAAATCTGAAAAAGCAAAGCGGTACTAGACCTGCAGAATTAACAGACAATAAAATGAGTGTACCTCATGAGGCACCCTATACGTCGACCCCACTGATGTAGATGGATTATCAAACGTTGAGCACAATAGCGGAATAAAATATAGATGTGGAGGTAGAACTAACTGTAAAAATATTCATCTATCTGCAGAAAGATTCACCCATTCATTAATTGAATCCATGGAAAGCTACGCGCGATTCCTCATTCGAATTACGTGGGAATTGAATGGTTAAATTGTTTGCAGATAGATGTGTTATCAACAGGATTTGTTCAAGATGAGATGTTGGTTCATGAATACAACGTAATTTATAAAGCTACTAATCAGAATGACTCAATGAACCTACATGAAGATAGACAAGCAATAGCCAAGTATGTTAATGAATTACAGTTTCAAAATCAAGATGAGATAGAAACGGTCAAGTTGAACACATTTTGAATGATAACTAATAATGTTGCCAAGTTAATGGACATGGCTGTGTCATGTCAAACAGTAATTTTCCATAGGTAAGAACAAACAATTCAAAGACTTTTATAACATCTTTGCATTCAAAATTCTTTAGTGAATCCATGTCTGGATGGGAGTCACGCTTAATTGACAATTCTTATTTTAGATCCTCATCCAACTTATCTAGTTACTAGGCTGACTTGTTTAAACTTTATACAGTCTAATGTGATCCAATGTCCATTCAGTGTTTTCCTGTTGGATGTTTATCTTGTTAGGGGATTCCAAATCCGCAATTCTAGATTCTTTGAATTGTATTTATCATTGTTTGAGAATTTATGCATTATTTCTTCTTTGGAAACTACTCTGCAAACATGTATTTGCTAATGAAGGTAGTGCTTTGGTTGCCTTTTTGTCAGTTGAGAGAGGAGTTCCATATGCTAAACTGTTAAACTTGTTGTTTATTTTTATTTCATAGCTGATGTAGTTGTTTTAAGAAAGAGAACGTAAATATCATTCCCTATACCCTTCCTCTTCATTCTTTTTGTAGATATAAATATTTTTATGTGCATATAAGTATCTTTGAAAAAAAAAGCCTAACTTCATATAGCCACAACTATATCTTTTTATCATCTAAAGGAAGCTATTTGACAGTCTTTCTCCCTATTTGATAGTCTTTTTCCAAACCTTTTTAATATATTCAGAAAATATCAACTAGATCCATGACAGCAGGCTACACGGTATGAGCCACTATTCCAATTTGCCTTAAATTGACATTTCAAGGACATCTGAATAATGAAACAAAAGTTTGTCACCATCTTGGCAGGCTACAGGATATCATATTGCTTGATGACAGGACAATAAGATTATAAATCAGCATACTTCATTTACAAATCATCAAAGCACAAAAAGTGCAGTCACAGTACCTCAAAAAATATGACCATACAAATTCACTTCATCCAAAACCTAAAAGAACCAGTCAGGCACCAAATAGAATGTTGTCATTTGTAACTGACCTTATATTTTTCCTGAAATTATGGTCAAGCCCAGCCATGTAGTCACTGTGAAAAATGATGTAGTTATAACTAGAGTCCCCAACTTCGGAAGAGCAGTTGTGTTAGAACAACAATTTCTGCTTTAGACAGAATGAATACTATTGTATTTTCACTGAGAATGTAGTAATTCTTAGTGTAAATGATGTTTTCAACTCTCTCCATCAAGGTGATTCGTTCGGAAAAACAAGTAAATATCGCACTGTTATGCAAAAACATAGCTGTAAAAGTAAAAAGCTACCATCGAACATCGTTAGGTATTGATGTAAGAAAAGAAGAAATGGTTGAATATAGGTACTCGAATTGTCCTAGACATTTTGGTTTGCATGCCATTAATAAAGATGATGCTGGAAACAAGTGAGATTTAATGGTGGATACAACTGATTGGGAACTCACAATCGTTGATGATGAACCAATTTCTATGCGCTCAAGAATCAAAGAGAGAAGATTCAAGCCAAAACGAACTACTTCATGATATTCACTAGTCAGCAATCTTCAACAGATTTCTACAATCATACCAACATGCATGAATGCTGAATTATATCTTTCAGATAACTCATTTTCATGATACTTTGTTTCACACATTTATATCTCTATGTAAGCATGTTCCATTTTGAAGGTGCTTTATACTTTGGACAGTAAGTATAGGACACTTAATTGAACTCATTATAAATGTGTGGATTTGTCTATGGGTGCATGAATTTGCTGAAAGGATTGACATTATAATGCAAAGTAGCTATTGACCATCACTCAACGTTCTCAACTATGCTTATTGCTACAGTTGAAGTCATGACCAAATCATTGCAAGTCTTAACCAGCTAGCTCGCGCACACGTGAAATTATTATGTTGAATGCAAATTCTTTTTATTTTTGACAAATATCTGCAACTCTACATGCATTATTTAAAATAAAATATGCACACCAAGCAGTAATGGCGAAGTTCATGAAATATAGAGATATAAGACAAGTGTTGATTTAACAATGCTTCATAGCAAGAGTTGAAATACAACATATAATGGAATCGAAATCTTCTAGGAAAACAATAAAAATTATACTAAAGGTGTTTAATAATACACAAAAACATAAAACTTGAGTAGAAAGTTGAAAGAATTGATTAAAACATTTTTTTATAGTATTCTTCTTGGCTGTCATCTAAAATTTCACAGCCAACATTTATTGTTGTCAATTGATTTGTTTCACCCCAACCAATAACTCACAAGGCATCACCTAAAACATCTCTGAAAACTCTTCCAGCCACTCCAAAGTTCAAAATTCTGCCAATGATTTTTATATGAACCACGCTTTCTTTGATGGGTCTTCTTAGCCTCCTATATTCTCCTTTCGTTTAACATGATGAAAACGAAATTCGAGCATGCTTGATACTCTGGATGTATGTGTATAGTCTTGAAAATAATTAAAAAAAATATTTTACTTGTCAAATCCTGGCATATCTAGATGTTTATTCTAAACTACAAAATGTTTGATGCGTACAGAGGATTTTCTAATATCTTCCCGAGATGAACAATGGACACCGGAGCTTTCTGAAATAGTACTTGCATAGAATGTTTATTCTAGAGTACTTAACATACAGTTCATTTAGAGTACTTAACTACAGTTCATCATAGGTGTCACTATCATCTTTAAATTTTCAATGTAAATAGAGGAAACTCGTAAATCCTGATAATGAATAAACCGTTAAATCTTACAATGCTTTCCAAAAAAAAAAAACATGCAACATAACATAATGAAATAGAAATGAGAAAGCAGAAAAATGGGCGTTAAGAGGATAAATAAATGAATGAATGAAGTCTGATTTTGGAAAGAGTCCGCATGGAAAACCGTTAGTAGAATAAATGCATAATTATGGCCTGATTTTCGCTAGAGGTCTGCACGATAAACGGTTAAGGATTCATAAACATAGTACATGCTCTCTGAATCCTGGGTTTGAGGATGGAAATTGTCGGTATATGGAAAAAGTATACGGAGCTATAAAGGAAAATTAGTGTAGATCCTGCAAGATCAAAGATCCTAGCTAACTGTAAATTTGAGAAAACGGTTGCAAAAGGATCTATATAGAGGAGATGAAGGGCTGCAAGTTCACGACATTCTTTGAGATCCGTAATTATAGCTGGTAAAAAGAGACTGCAGGAAAATTGCGGTAACATTATAGTTTTTGGAAATTGCTTTAACGCTAAAGATTTTTGGCTGAACGAGTCGTTTGAGCCGGTTCCACATCATAAAGCTTTCAAGCCGGTTAGATCCTGAACTAAGATAGGAAAAACAAACAAAATAGATCCAAAATTGATGAAAACGATGCAGAAGCTTTAGTACATCCAAGCTTTGTGAAGAAAACTTTAATCTCCATGGTAAAACCTCTTCTAGCCGAGTAAGTATACTAAGTGCATAACTTGATAGTCAATATTCAATGATAAATAATAATTTATTTATTTTTTTCTCTATCTATGCTAAAATTGCAAAAAAATGAATCTAATTCCAATCCAAAGTGAATAGTGAATAGAGGCAGAAACGTAATCACCAAAACCAATCAAAATGTAACTATGTTGTAAGTATGCATTGAATAAAGGAAATTTACGGCATAGTGAGGGTTTGAAAAAATTATGCCACCTCCTGGAAGTAATCAACCTGTAACTTTAAAACAAGTCAAGTTAATAATTCCAACAAAGTAAATTTCCGGATGCCCATAGGCCCTAAGGGTTAAACATGGCTCTGATACCATATGTAACAGCCCAAAATATGGATATCTAATTAACTTATTAACATTAAATTTAAACGCTTACCTGAGCTTACTCGTGGTAGAAATAGGCTTACCGCAACAGGGTTTTGGGGACGACTCTCCTCCCAACCGTAGTCTCAATTGCGCAGGATTCTGCTACAACTGGCCACCCCCGAGCCCTCAATCAACGACTACTGCCAATATTTCTAAGTCTTATTATACCATTCTCCCAAGAGAATGAAAGATAAAACCTCCGAATGATGGGAACCCCTCCCATCCTCCTCACCATTCATTAAATAGAACAAAACATTGGAAAGGGAACCACATGCACACCCTCCATGTGTCTGCATGCTACTTTTTCTTTACTTTCCTTTGATTTTTTTAGCTTTCTTGTTTTTCTTTCCTTCTTTTTGATAATTTCCTTCTTTTATTAGAGCTTTAATATGGTTATTACTATTTTTATTTTTATTACTTATTTCTTTTAATATCATTTTTTATTTGTTATTTTGGTTATTACTATTTTTTATTTTTATTACTTATTTCTTTTTAATATCATTTATTTATTTATTATTTATTATTATGATTTATTTATTATTATTCATTATTTTTATTATTACTTATTATTTTGTATTATTTTTATTAGTTTATTATTTGTTTATTATTTATTAAGTGGTTTATTTATTATTATATTATTTTTATTATTATTAATTATTATTTTTCTATTATTTTTATTAGTTCTTATTATTATTATTTATTATTAAGGGAGGGATGTTACAATATGACCCTTTGAAATTCATTACCAAGAAGAGACAAAAATTCAAGCTAGGGCCCTTCATCCACCTTCCCATACTTGAGATTGAAGCTTATGCCAACCAATCAAAATGGGTGGAAGGGACATTAATGGATTAGGACAACACCAGGGTAGATATAGAAAATGCTCTAACAGATTTGGAAAAACAACTTAATGAGGGTTCTTTCTTGTAGGTACCAGAGGAATCAGAGGTGCCATGGAAATCAAAGGTTCCAGACCAATCAGACATACTAGAGACAACCATGAGTACAACTCCAGTTGTACAGACTCCTCTAAATGAGGAGAAAAGCCTAAAGAGAAATAGGGAAGGGGCCACTACTTTAGCAAGGGGAACTTCACAAGCTTATGCAGAAACAAGTTGAACCAAAAGACAAAGAGTGAATCCTGTCTCTGAACAGGAGTACATAGAGGAGACAATAGAGGTCACTAGTATGGAAGGAAATAGGAGCAGGCCTGCCACCCCATCTGTAGGCATACAAGAGCCTTCTGCATCACAAACTCAGATGTTGGAAAAGCAACAAAGTATTGAGGTATCTTCCTTCAGGATGCTTGCAGATAAGGACCAAGATATCAAAGAAATATATAAGGAAATCAAGGCTAGGAGTGAGAGGCTTAAAGCCCAAACATATGCACAGTATCTAAATATGACCCCCACTAATCAAACAAGGATAATGTAAGCCTTTGATATCAAAGAGGGAAAAATGCAGATGACTTTCATCAATCCAACCACTCAACAACCAACAAAAGCATCAGATTTCATAAAGGTGGATTTTGAAGTATTGGAAAGGGGTATTCATCCCATTGACCAGATTGAACTACACAAGCAAATAGGGGAGATGATATACTCCACATTAACAGGGAAGGCCATTGCTGCCCAACAATTATAGAACTCCCTAAACAATATATTAGCACAATTTCAGTTGGAGAAGGCCTCCTCATAGACCAAGGATACAAGGATCAAGTCCTTAGAGGACTTAGTGATTGAATTGGGACATGATCCCGAGGATATAAAAGCTACAGAACAACTGATTAAGAAGAAGAATGATGATATTGCTGCACTTACGAGGCAATTGAAAATACCCGAGTTGCATCATCCTCAAACTCTAGATGTCTTAGAGAATCAAACCAAACATGAGGAATTGATGGAGTTGGTCTTGAAGCTAAATGATCAACTTAAGGAGATAGAGAAGGAGTTGGACACTTTAATTCAGTCAAAGCAAAGTGACATGGCCACAGCTTCTAGAACTGTCATCCCCACAATATCTACAACAGTTCCTTCCACATTAGTAGCATCACTGGCACCTACTACCCTGCCTACCACAAGATTCCCAGTAATAACAGAGTCTACAACAACATCAGGTACACCAACATATAAAGCAGCAAAACTAGTCAAAGCCATGGAAGAGATGTCTATCCAAGCTACAAAGCTGAAAAGACTAAAGGAAAATATGGAAAGTCTGGAAACTAACTGCAAACTTGCCCAACTCAGGCAGAAAGAAGAAACACAGAAGGCCCAGAGAATGTGAGAGAGAATCAAAATCCTGGAGAAGGACTTAACCCTACAAGAACCACTGGGACAAACTAAATAAATACTCTGGGCCAATATCATTGACTCTGTCAATGATATTTGGCCACCAATTGAAGTTATATTTGAGTAGACAGAATTAGTAAAGGTAGCTATAGAAGCTATCTAAAAATTAAAGGAAGAACTGGAGGATAAGCCAGAGGATCCAATCGACTCATCCACTTCCTCAATAGCAAAAAAAAATATGAGCTTCATGAGCTAAACATCGAGGATATGACTGAGACCATTTTGGAGATAAGGAAGGTCCTTTCCAAGAGGAACCTTATGCTCAATTTAGAAGAAAAGTGCCACAATATGCAAGTAGCCAATGATAGGTTCATGGCTAAATTCCAGATTTTGAGAGAGAAAGGTTTGCTCATCCCTATGGTTATCAACAACCAACTCATGATACAGTTTTACTGTAGTGAGGGACTCAGGAAGTTGGCCAAGGAACAAGCCATCTCTTCAGCTATTAAAGCTTTGCCAATAGGCAAAGTATTATATGATACATTTGAAAATTTGTTTTTTCTGGAGCATGAGGTCAAACATTTGTTCCTAACCAAACCAAATTTTTCTAAATACACAGAGGCAGATGAAATCTATAGAAGGATGATGAAGATAAAATTACCAGAAGAAAAATGGTGGGAGAATGTAACTGATTTTCTATGACAAATTTGCAACAAACAGTTACTGCCTTGTAAAAATGAAGCAGCCAGGTGAAAAAGGTACAAGCAGAACACCAGGGTCAAAGAGTAGCAGGGTCAAAGAGTATCAATTGAAATATGAAATTAAAGAAGATTCCAATGTAGAAATACTACAAATATCAGCCAGCTTAAAAGGATACAAACTCAACTGAAACAACCATCAACACCACAATAAAAGGGACAGCATGAAGTAGTTCAACATCTGTCTATATCTTCATGGAAGAAGATATTTTATTCCCTAGATTAAGTCTCAATTTGTTTTGAGATATTTTGTAAATATTTTTGTATAAATACTTCACATTTTGAAGTATGTAGGGTATATTCTGAGACATTTCTATAGACTTTTGCTTTCAAATCAAAGTCCTATTATATCAATGACTAGATTGGCTTACTGGATCAAGGAATAAAGATCAGATATTTTATAGGATTCTTGTATAAAGTGAAATACAAATAAGTATTCTCCTATGTTTAATGCTATTTTTCCTTATGCTTTTTCCATAATCTTTTGTGTAAGTTTCTAAAATATAAATGCATAGCAAGGAATGATATTTCAGAAATTGCTTGAATGCACTCTATCTTGACTACCTTACATTCTTAATTTTTTCTCCTAAACTATATTAGCTAGGGACATCTTAATTGCTCCTTAGCTTCTGTAGTTTCTCCTCTGATATATAGAAGAGGATTTTTAATTTCCGTTTGTTCATGATCATCCTCTATTCTTCATTGTAATCCTAGTCCAAGGATTCTTAAGTGCCCTTCACCCTGGTTAGAATTACTTCACCCATTAGGCCTAAATATTTGTGTGTTGTTTGGCTAGCATGCCCTGTGAAAATTCCTTTTAATGATTTGATCTAGTTATGTTATCCATTTTTTGACTCCATAGCCCAATGGCTTGAATAGCTAGCTATATCGATCTACTCCAAGAATTCCACCACCCAACCTTCAATTCAAAACCAAAACCCCAAAAAACATTAAGAACTAGCCTAAAATCCCATAAAAACAAAGCTAAATTATATAGAGAGAGCCCTCTATGGACTTGGGTTGGCTAGAGCCTAAGTCTAAAAGATTGGTTTATGGTTACCTTAGCCTTTTCCTTCTTCTGATAACTTCTAGGGAAAAATACTAAGTGATAACACATCCCACCTACATGTCATTGATTGGAACTTGCCTTTTAGTATCTGAGATGACTGATTGAAAT
The DNA here is from genome assembly GCA_000404065.3 of Pinus taeda. Taxonomy (NCBI): domain Eukaryota; kingdom Viridiplantae; phylum Streptophyta; class Pinopsida; order Pinales; family Pinaceae; genus Pinus; species Pinus taeda. The sequence continues at coordinate 28,645 of APFE030715752.1, read as the reverse complement.
ATATTGTTATCTTCATATGATGTCTCATTATATGCTTCATCTTCTTCCATTGATCTATTGTTCGCAAAAAAATGAACAATTTCATTGTTCAATTTTTCTGGTTGTGAAGGCATGTTCAAGCTTTGTTCGTTGGTTCTAGAAATACTATGTTCATTCAAATTAATCATGGTTTCTACTAACCATGATGGCAGGGTTACTTGACTTGGCAATGTCAATTGGTCATTGTTGCTTCCTAGTGCAATATTATCAATGTCATTACCAAATACACCTTCATTGTCAACTGCATGTTCAACAATTTCATTAACAATATCAGTAGTAGAAGTTCCATATGATTGAGTTGGTTGAATGACCTCCATGTTACTATCAATTTGTTCATGATTATATAGTGTTTCACATACATGTTCATCATCATCACCATATAAGTGTCCTTAAGAGAGGGAAGTAATATTACTAGATGAAACCACATCGTCATGTACATCTACTTCTTCTTTCACTTCAACAGTTTTTTGGACATGCCCTTCTTCTTGAACATCCAAATAAAAGGCTTGGCTACAACCAGTATCATGCATAAGAGCTTCATAATTCAGTGGTCAGATTCTTGTCCTCCTAAAGCTAACCTTGATATTTGATGGTGTCAGAGCCCTTTTAAACGCTTTGCTCGCAAGCTCTTCTAGCTTGAACATTTTCATCTCAACAACGAGATTCTTTGCCATCCATGCAACACGCTCTGGCCTGAAATAGTTCTTGAAAAGGTGAAACACACTAGCATCAAGGGGTTGCAATTTGTGAGTGGTATGAGTGGGAAATTTTAAAAGGTCGATGCCCAAATTATTTTCTTCCTCAATAGATTTTACAACAATGTGGCTTCCATGGCCATGTAATATCAATAGGTGGGTGAAAATGTGAAGTTGGGTTAAACTTTTTGCCTTTTTTTGAGAAAAAATATCATTTTGAGAAGTTCTTCAAATTTTGGCAAGGTAAAGAATTTTTTTTGTTTAGAATTTCATTTTACAATAAAAATGAAACTTGTCATAATTTTTACTAGCTTTCTATTACTTATTTTTTTATTCACATTTGATATGCAACTTAGTAATTGTTTGACTGTGTTCTTTAAAAATCAATAGATTAATAACACACCATGTTTTTTAGCACTATTGTATTATTTGTTAACTTGGCGTTTTTGAAAAACAAAATGTGTTGCAGCAATCTAGACAAACTTTATTTCGATATCATTATATTTACGAAACTAACTAATGCACATCATAATTACTAGATCTTTTTGAATTGAACCAACATGAAAAAACTATAGATTTTGAAGATGTTTAGCTAAGCATCAAATTTCTCAACATATTAGTTATAAACTAAAAATCTACCCATTATAGAAGGCAGACCAATGTAATGAACCATAAATTTCTCATAATTTTTTATAGTGTATTTTGGAATATACAAATTTTGGTTTCACTGAATCATAATGACCTTCAAAAAAAATTTGATCACAATTTTTTCAGAAAATTAATTAAAATTAGCAAATTTCTATGAAATTCCATAAATTGATATCTACTAAAAGTATATTCATTTCTAGAAATTCTAGTTTTTGTTTCGACAACAAACTCATCATGTTTGATGGAGTTTAAGCATTCCAAAATTGGAAAAATGTAACTAGAGTTGAGTGGTTGCAAAGTTGCAGGTTAAAACAATTTGGCCGAATTAAAATTACATTTAACCGAACTTGTGTTTGTCGTCGACACCCATTAAAAAAAAAAATGGCTGAATTAATTTTCAAAGTTTGGCCGAAAATGTGTCGATATTTTCCATCGGCCACAAAAATAAAATAGTGCAACCCTCCAAAAAAATGTTTCACGTGAAACAATATAAATTCGTGGAGCTTAAACTTTATTTTCACACACTTTCCTCATTTGGAGTAAATTTTTAAGGTAAATCTTTTTTTTGGGCTGAACTTTTTAGACGAAGTTTTTTGGGCTGAACTTTTTGGAGGAATTTTTTTGGCCTTAATTTCTAAAGTAACTCTTTTAAGCAAAACTTTTTAAGTGGGATTTTGAGCTTAAGTTTTAAAGTAAGTTCTTTGGGCTGAACTTTTTAAGTGAGATTTTTTAGCTTAATTTTTAAAATAATTCTTTTGGGATGAATTTTTAAATTGAGATTTCTTAGCTTAATTTTTAAAGTAAGTTTTTTGGGTTTAATTTTTAAATTAAGTATTTTAGGTTGAACATTTAAAGTGAATTTTTTGTGTTGAGATTTTAAACTACCTTTTTTTGAAAGTAAACTTTTTTGGCTGAATTTTTAAAGTGATTTTTTATAAAGTAACTCTTTTGTGCTGAGTTTTTAAGGTGAAATTTTTGTTCTAAATTTTTTAAGTGAGTTTTTTTTGTAGGATTTTTTGAAATTGAATTTTTTGGGTTGGATTTTCAAAATCTACATAGAATGAATTATCATGGGAAAGCAAAGAAATTGCAAGAGAAAATATGATCAAACAAGAGAGATTAAGGAGCATAGAGAATACAGGAGAAACTATTACAAAAGAAAGAAAGACGAATGAACAAGTATTGAAAGGGAAAATCAATCTCAACTAGAATTTGAAGCAAGTATGTAATTGTAAATATTAAAAATGATAATTAAAATTTAACTAGTGTATTGTGAAATTCAATTTTTATTTGATGAACTAATTTGAAAAATATTTTTAAATGTAAACAGAGAGAGATATTCCTCATAACATTGATGATGAGACTGAAAATGATGAAAGACAAAGAGAAAAAGATAATGAAGCAATGATTGAGGTTGTTCTTGAAAATGTTGAAAGAGATTCAAAAGAAGAATTTGAACCACCATCAAGTATATATATGTCATGTGTATTATTGAAGTTATACATATTTAATAAGTTCAATTTCATTCAAACACTCTTTCTTAATTTTATTATTTAATGAATATTTATATCCATTTACATTTAATTTTCATATGTATAGATGAAATCAATATCAATGATGAGATGTTAGAAAATGTTGACACTGACATATATGGAGATAAAAGAACCGACCTTATTGTATGATATCATGTTAATGTCATTATTGAGAAGTTATTCAGAGATGAAAGTGTAACATTTCAAACTCAAATTTTGAATGTCTCTTGACATAAAGAAATTAAAATATGCTACAAATCTATTGGGTATTCCAAAAATCAATGAAAGATAAAAAGGTGAAGGAAAATGTGATTCAGAATATACATAGTGCTTTAAAATCAATTGGAAGATCTAGAAAGACAAGTAATATAAATGCATGTAGAGAAATACAAATGGCAGTGGTCTCATCAAGTACTAAAGAAAATTATTTTGTAAAATCTATGGAAAAAAGATTAGCGACCTCACGAAAAAAATTGTAAAAACATAGGAAATTTGGATTACAAATAGATGTAAATGATGAGATCGCTTGTTGGATAGTTATTTGTAGGAAACCATACAAATATAGACTTGAAGAAGATGTTAAAAAAATAATATATGAATATTTGATGAAAAATTCACGCATTTCACCAAAAGCAAGGGATGTGATGCAATGAAGAATAACACGAAATCAATATGAAGAACATGCAAAACATATCTTGGAAACCACTCAGATAGATTTGTTCAATAAGTTCATAGAAGAGAATCGTGGAATTAATGTCTCAATCAGTACTTTTGTGCAATAAAAACCATGGTATATTAAACCTATCACTATATGCGACACTTGTTATTATCGTTATCATGTGGAATTTCAATTATATTATGGTACCTACCTTAATTTGGTAAAATGTTTTGGAAAAATTCACTTCCTCCTTCCATTATCCATGGTTTCATATCTGAATTTCTATTTGAAAGGGAAAGTCATGAATTATTTTACCAAAATAAATGTGTTGGTAGTAAAACAAAATGTGATCATTATGGAAATTTGACTTTATTTCACAACAAATATTCTATTGATATAAATGATCAATCATTGTCTAACCTAAAAGTGAAAAGGAATAGATATGAATATATCCATACATCAATTAGTTCAAATAATAGTACAAGTGCTAAAAGGATTGAATTACAAGAAAAATAAATTATTGTGATAGATTTTTGAATAAATTTGAGACACAAATTTATAAGAACACCAAGCATTCGCATAGAGCTCAATGGAAATATTTGCAATTCAAAAAATCCCGTGAAATATTTCCGCTAGGGATTATTTTGTCAGTAGTTGATTTTGCAGAGAATTACACATTTGTTGCATTAAATGAAACACAAAGTGAATATTGTCATTCTGACCAAGTCTCTATGCTTGTCCATATTTTATATAGACACGCTGAACAAAATGTTGATGATATGGAAAGCACTAGCGAGAATCTCCATGTTATTAAAGAATATCACTTTTATATTAGCGATGATCGTACACATGATATACATTTTGTACAACATGGTTTTGATAACATTTATGATTCATTGAAAGGTTGTGGAATAAAATTCAATGAACAATGGATATGGTTAGATGAATGCACAGGTCAGTTCAAATCTTCACAATCATTCTTTTGGTTGTGTCATCTTCATAAGAAAACCCAGAGTAAACATCATTGGAGTTTCTTTGAGACTGACCATGGAAAAGGAGAACATGATGGTGCAGGGGCATGTATAAAATGAGCACTTCGAAGATATCAAATGGACCACTCTGCAGATAGACTTGTTTCATCTAAACAAGTTGTTCAGTGGTGCGATGTTGCACTAAGCTATTAAACTAACACATCAAGGGAGGTACGAAGGTATGTACATATATGTACAAATTAACCTGTATATAGTTTTAATATATGATACTTTTTATTAATTTTTAATTTTAAACATTTATAAATTATATAGTTTAAACAATATGACAATGATTATCTTCCACATATATAAATTGTATTTTAAATAACATATTTAAATTGTTGTTTAAATTTACTATAGGCTTTTTTGGCATATTGGAGTCGAAGATGTAGATAGATCGATTACATATGAAGGTGAAACAATAAAAGGGTCTTGAAAATTGCATTCAATTAAAACAAAGGATTATTGAAATGCGTTTGCATTTGATAAAAGAAAATATTCTTGTTTTTGTCCTGTTTGCATAAAGGACACACAATCCAATGATGTTTGTGAAAACAATATGTATGTAGAACATTGGCAACATATAGAACTAAATACAAAGGGGAAAATGTCAGTTGCAAGCTTTGAAGAGATGGAATCAGAGGAGACTATAGTATCATCTGAATTTGATCGATTTTTTGATCTTCTTAGAGAAGGTAATTTCAATTTATTTCAAAATATATCTATATGTTTGATGTTTTTAAAATCAATGTGTATAAGTATCTAGATAATAGTTAAAATATAGAGCTCTAGAAATAAATAATAAAATAAATCAATATTGATAAAGTTAATTTCATGTAAATTATGCTTTGAATTTACAATTGTTTTGTTGTGCATGAGATGTTTTTGTTGTAGCTTCACCCACTGACAGCATATAAAATGTCAAATATTATTTTAAGGATGGGAAATTTTCTTGAAGTTTAAAAACATTGGCGAATCTCACTAATCTCTAATATGAAAACTATAATATGTTTATTGATATATTTGTAAAATTATTCAAATTTATAATCATTTTATATATAGTCTCTATATAATGTTGGTGATTTTTAAGGTAAAATATTTTTATATTCTGAAATTTGAGCGAATCATCTTTTATAAAAATTGGAAATTACCAAATCCTTTTTGTGGAACAATCATGGAAAATTAGCCCACTGGGCGAATATTAGCCCCTAAAATTTTCAATGGATGTGGTGCTCTAAATGAAAGTTGAATTTATTGGAAAACTATGCTGATAATGATTTTATATATGAAAGAGGGTCTATTATACTCAAAGGTTATTTTTTCCAAGAAACTCACCAAAGTGTGATTAATATTTACTTTTAAGACTATCAACCCAATGTCATAAGTTGTCAATATAGTCACTTGGTGTGTGTCATGCACATAACATTGATAGAAGTTCAATAAATAAATAAAATGAAAGTTAAAAAATGGAGAATGTCAAAAGTTGACAATGAACTGATCATTGAAGATGGCATTCCATTAGAATTTTTTTAATTGAAAAACCCAACTATTTCATAGATACTTGGATTCATCTTTGAGAACTTCGATTCAAGTACATCGTCAACATTTCCTTTTGTGCACTCTTAAGTTGTACATTCTTAGGAATGTGATGATGTCAAAGCGATATTCATTGGGTCTTGTATTCAGTTACAAAGTTATATGTATATTGCTTGTTATGTAGACCTATATTGGGGGTTTAATCCTCTATTATTTTCTGATTTATATTCCGTTGTTACTACTCTATTAATTTGTGATTGTAGTTGGTTGAGTCGAGAATTGTTACTTCTCTGTTAATTTGTGATTATTGTTGGTTTTTTATTTACTAAGCATCATTTACTAACATTATAGGAATGATTAAATGAACAATGTACCAACTAAATGCAAATTTACTTTCATTTCTACATATTTGTGAACTTAAATTATTTGTAAAACCTTTAAAAGAATCAAACCATGCACATGCATCATGCAAATTGTTATCATTCTTTGACATTTATATCGAATTATACTTGATTCATTTAAATGCAAAATGCAGACCACATTTTGTAATTTGCAATTTTAATAGATTCATTTGAAATAAGTCTTGAAGAAAAAATAACTTTAAACAAACCTAAGAACCATCTACTAACATTATAGGAATTATTGAATGCAAAATGTACCAACTAAATGAAAATATGTAAATCATTTAAAAGCGTCAAGCCATGCACGCATTGCGCAAATTGTGGGCTATGTTTTATAATTCAATTTTATCTAACTTATGTAAATGTGCATTCAAAGAACTTTATATTAAAAGTTAACTATCAACTGACATCCATAGTAGACTTTCTATACATGAATGCAAAATGTACATGTACCATATTTTATAATGCAATTTTAAGTTATCAATCTTTTAGACATCTACACCGAATTATAATTGATTCATTCAAATGAAAAATGCAAACAACATTTTGTAGTTTTCAATTTTAATAGATTCATTTTAAATAAGTCAAGACAAAACAACTTTAAACAAAACCTGAGAATCATATACTAACATTATAGGAATGATTGAATGCAAAATATACCAACTAAATGCAAATATGTAAAACATTTAAAAGCATCAAGCCATGCATGCATCATGCAAATTGTGGGTCATGTTTTATAGCACAATTTTATCTAAGATATGTAAATGTGCATGCAAAGAAATTTATATTAAAAGTTAGCTATCAACCGACATCCATAGTAGCCTTTCTATACATGAATGCAAAATGTACATGTACCATATTTTATAATGCAATTTTAAGTTATCATTGTTTTAGAGATCTACATTGAATTATACTTGATTCATTCAAATGAAAAATGCAGACCACATTTTGCAATTTGCAATTTTAATAGATTCATTTAAATAAGTAAAGACAAAGTAAATTGAAACAAAACCTAATAATCATCTACTAACATTATAGGAATGATTTAATGAAAAATGTAACAACTAAATGCAAATTTACTTTCGTTGCACTACATATTCATGAACTTAAATATGTAAAACCAAGTTTTAAGCATCAAACCATACATCAATTGTAGCATGAAAAATGTACATAAACTCCAAAATTAACATGTATTAATGCAAATTTACTTTCCTTGCACTACATAGTCATGAACTTAAATATGTAAAACCAAGTTTTAAGCATCAAACCGTGCATGAATTGTACCATGCAAAATGTACAAAAACACGAAAATTAGCATGTATTAAATGAAAATTTACTTTCATTGCACTACATATTCATGAAATTAAATATGTAAAACCAATTTTTAAGAATCAAACCATACATCAATTCTACCATGCAAAATATACATAAACTCCAAAATTAGCATGTATTAAATCATAATAAAGAGTTCAACATTTAAAATATGTCCAAAATTTTAAAATATATAATAAACAATTGTCAAATAATAAGTTGCATCAATACATTATAAACAACTACTTTAAATATCTCCAAAATTTATATCATGATAAAAGTAAATATAAAATTAAAAAACCGTCAAATAAAAAGTTGCATCAATTTAGATAGTCTCGCTCTAATATACGATCTATCAACCTCTTGATGCTCTCCTTTGAATCATGGGTGCCCTGCACAACATGTGTAATTGTATATATACATAAAATTATGTACTTTAAAATTAAATTTTAATGTTTTAAATTAAATGAGAATGTAAAATCATCAAAAAATAATTATAAAAAATTCCAAATTCCATGCAATACCTTATGGTGTTTGCCCTCCATTGTGCCCTTTTGGTGTTCATCTTGCATTGTGCCCTCCAAGATGCCTTGTACAATACATTTACATGTATATATTAGAAATTTTAAATTGCATGTGAAAATGCATAAACTTACAATATTAAAAAAAATACACGACGTTTTCAAATTGTTTATATGATCCTATCCTCATTGTCAACTCCATCGCTAAAGTCCATGGACAATGGAAATCTTCCCAAACCTAAAATTCCAAAATTTTAAAATTATAAGATAAATCTATAAATCATTTTTTAATGAAACTTGCACTTCAATTTATAACAAAACATAAGTGAAATATTCAATACTTGTGGCACATATCCCAATAGGGAGGAAGAGGGTGGCGATATGTCCAAAAGATCAGTAGGAATCAAAATCTCTTAACATTTAATTATATATAAATTTAATTATTTCTTTTAAAATATGTCAAGCCACAATATACTGATAAAATAAAAGTAGAATAATAAATGTATCAGCATGAACTCTTAAAAAAACTAACATCTCTAAAAATATCTTGATTGGAAATTGAACCTGGGACTGTGACATTATCAAAATTTTCATTCAACAAATGAGTTAACTACAAATGGTGAACATATGATACATTGTTTTTAGATGATATCTAAAAAATAAAAAAATGTATGTGAATCAACATTAACACATAGATTACAAATTTCACTAAAATATCAACCCTTAACATTGACACATACTGATTCCACACCCTCTTCTTCATGAACAATTAGGTCTTTCCAAACATTACGAAAAGCATTTCCATATGCTTTAAATTCTTCAGTATTCATATTATCTATCTCCTCATTTTTTTTATATACAAAACTTTCATGTGCATTATCTCGTTCTCTTTGTCGATTTAGACCGATATCAATTCTGGTCAATGCACTTTGTATGTTATCTATAATGAAATCCTTTCCTTCTCGACTAATTTGAGAAGTAACATTCATCTCTGACGACAAAGTTACCAAACAAGGAGATTGGTGTACCAAAGGTGGCTGAGGGTAAGGAAATTTAGCATCATGTAATGTGCCCTTACGATTATATAACCAACCTTTCCCAGTACTGTAATATTCAAGTTGATGGTCATTGTAATTGAGTTTTATATCCAAATTGTTTTTTGCATATAATACATTTTCAAAATAAACTAGAACATCATCATTCCATGGAAGCTTTCCATGCGCTTCAATGATCCTATCATACAGATGGTAAGCTATATCAGGGTGCTTGAAATATTGCACCTTCAACATTTTTCTTTTTTAGCCCTTGTTTGAAATTAAACATAGATTTTACATCTTCTTTTTTAACCCCTTTATTAACCGTGGCCCAATGATAGGGACCCATCATTGCTTCCTTTCTATGCCTCATCATATTTATAAATGAATCCACAGTTGGCCCAAGCTCCTCGCAAACTTCAAGAAATGAGCTTAGAGAGTGTGTAACTATTTCTAAGCTTTCTCTACTCTCTGTAGGGAGCTCCAAACTCCCAAGATCTTTCCTCAATTTAGAATAATGAGTTTTTCATTTTTGTAATGTGAATTGTAAGAGGTTTGTCTCCCAAGGAAGCTCATTCAAAATACCAGATGGATAAAAAGTAGTTTGTTTCTAGCCTTCTTCTTGAACTTTCCAGCTTCGTTTAAGTCTACTTTGACCAACATTTTCACCCTATGGATCAATATATATATAATCTCATAAATATAAAAACATATGAACAAATGTATTCATACATGTATGCAATATAGACATGTATAATTTATCAAAATGATGTTGAGCACTTGGAGAATGTTGACCAGCGCAAGATTGATAGCCACTTGGAGAATATTGATTGTTGTCATACAAAAGCATTATGAACGAATCATCTAAAAAAATAGAAAATCAATTTTCAGTATTTATATGTACATAAATATGATTCTACTCATTTATCATTTAAGTAAATGCACACACACACACACACACACACATATATACCACGACGTGAACGATGGATCTCCTGGGATTAATTTGATATTCTCTTTGATCCATGACCTTGACGTCCCACTCTAGTAGATGCATGAGACCCTATTGATATTCGCCTTGAAGAATCATGTGTAAACTATGCATGCATGATATGGATATCTATAGATATATAAACATGCATGATATTTAAAAATTTACCTTGTGGATTTACAATTTTGTTTTTAAATGTTATTGAAAAATATTATGAATTCAAAAATTTGTTGTAACTTCAAGTTACAACATGCATTTAACGATATTGAAATTTCTATTTAGAAAGATTAAAAATTCAGAAAATTGAGATAACCCTCGAGGTTACCTCATGCATTTAATTGATCTAACCATAGAAATTATATCATGCATTTTAAGATTTTAATATTGATATTTAAAAACATTGAAATACTAAAAAAGCAAATGTTGAAGCATTCACATTTCGAAAATTAAATACAAAATTTTCTAAAACATGTCAAGTTCATCAAGTTGTGCTTATGTAGTGGGGGCACACTTGGTATATAATTGAGAAAAACACATGGTCATTAAAAATGACACATTGTTAACTAAAAACACACACATATCAAAGATATCTTACAATGTCCATTAATAAATATTGATGGGGAACTTCTTAACAGTAATTCATCTTTCACACACAAATCTTGAATTGTCATTTCCCCATACAATAGATCACTAGAAATCATATTAACATTTGCACAATATCTTATACTAAATGATTGAAATTGACTGACAATATTTTTTTCTTCTCCATGCAGTTGCTTTAACCTCTCCCTTTTAAGTTGTTACATACCTTTCATCTGGTTACACACAAGTTCAGAATTGGTGAAGGCTACAATTCCATTGGATTCATACTCCCTAGCTTTTCCTAAGCCTTCTATCAATGCGATATGATATGCTTCATTGTTTGTTGTTATTCCAAGTACATTCCTTTTCCTTTGGAGGAATTTTTTCGTCACAATATTGCTTAGCACATAAGTAATCATTGCTTTCCCTAGATTGGGATAGCAAGTAACTTCTATGCATAATGTCCATTTTCAACCATGTTTAATGGGTTTTCTAATCCCTAAAAAAAACAAATTCAATAAAATGAATTTAATATATTTATACAGGTATTCTTAGGTTTTGCAAAACATTATTGTTTAGACAAATCTGTCAGAAGGCTAGGTAGCAAGAAAGGTTGCTTCTACTTGGTTGGATGGTTAGAGAATTGCAAGAAGAAGACAACTAGAGATCTCTAATTAAAAACCCAATAACATTAAAATTAAAACACCAAAAAAAGATGGCAAAGCAATGCCAACACTATAATTACTCATTAATGTTTTCCTTCACTATTCAAACAAGTAATCTAATTAATCCATCGAGGAAAGTAAATGTAATTGCACGATGTAAGCCAATGATGGGGACCAAGCCACCATTTCAACTAAAGTGAAAATATCCATTTTTGAAAAGCGTTTTTTAAATCTTTGTCAATTTTTTCATTTGACTAGATTTATTTCAATTAATTCTAATAGAGGATTTGTACATTCTTTGATTCAATATAAGTAAGTAATGTGGAATCATATATTTAATTTTTTAGTATATATGATATCTATATTGTATTATTTCTATAGATAGTCTTTTTTAATTTAGAGATTTCTTAATGGTGCTAGGATTTAATGTGGTAGTTAAATCTTCCTCCAGAAGTCTGTTGATGCATTAATAATCTGGTGATTTTATTTCTTAGGAGGACGTAGATTAGACTCTATTCTTCTTATCACATTGTGGAAATTATTTTGTGTAGTGTTGTAACCTGAGCATTAGAAACTGAGAGACAATTTGCTTAGCCTTCACATTGTGGTTTCTCAAGCATCAATTTTGTCCATTCAATTTTTTCGTTCCTATTTGAATCTTTTCAATTCATTAATCTGTTAAATTTTTATTAAACGAACACAAAATGTTAGTAGTTTCAGAAAGAGAATGAACCTGCAATCATAATTTTCTAAGGTAATACTGGAAAGGATGTTTTGGTAAAATTGTGCGAGTATTTTATGGTTTATTTGTGATTTTTCAACTGAATAAATCATTCTTGGATCATCCCTCAGGCATATATAGTAGTTTAGCTAGACAATTGGATTTTTCATTCAGTAAAAGAGGTTGTGAACAATAGTAGTATGGCGTCCATACATAAGGAAAAATCAGTAGGCCAATACCAATAATCAATGAGCAACATTTTTATTATGATCAGCGTAAATATTTATATAGGTGCATATTCCACATGCCAAATGATCAATTTAACTTAAGGTATATATGTAACAATAATCTCTCTGTCATTTTATTGCAGTAGCTCTCCAAGCAAAATAGGAAGGCCCTATATGAGACACTTGAAAATGTGCAAGTAGGCTTGAAGTGCTAGATATTTCTATCATCCATGAAGCCCTTCAAAGGAAATGAAAATGGTTATAGGTAAATTTGATTATTGTCCATATTTGTATTATAACTTCAATGCTTATAAGTTTGAATGACATATTGAGATTTCTTTTCTATTTATTGTAAATAGAGGTTTCCCTCTCTAGGAGAACTGAAATAAGTGTAGATTCAATTTTTTGAGATCTGAGTGAAGGAATGAGCCAACCACTGAAGCCTCTTCACTGAATGGAAAAGGAAAAATATGGACATGGATTAGAATTTAAAATCCTATTGGACAAAGAGAGTGTATTACGAGCTTGTACATGAATGTCTTGTTCCTGTTATGATGATCTAAGCTTGTAACTCTAATCAAACATGACATACTTACAACTTACTAACCCATATCTATTGTATACATTAATCACCATTGTTCCCATATTCAACAAATGGGACATATATCATAACTAAGCTTATATCATCGTTTAATATGAGTTATTCACCTAATCTAAGTAACAATGGTAATGGTCCTATGTTTCGTGTATGATTAAGCTTACTGGATTTGTTGTAACACTAGTTGTATACATTGTTTCCATAATCAGTTACATGTACTCATCACACTTCTACATAAGATTGAACATTACCTGTATAGCAATGAACAGGGGTTTCAAGTTTCCTTAATCACTTAGATCAGATTAAGCTTACATTATGTTAGAGATTCATCTTCAACGTGACAAAAGAACACGACCTGTTTCTTACTATTATACAGAGAATGAAAATGTTATCCGCTTTCATATATTCTTTGTTGATGTATTTTGGGTCAGATTCATGAGAAGTGGAGATGTTATAATCATAAGGCCCAACCTAACAATGAATGATGTTCCTATAATGCTGGAAAAAGGATGGGCACATAACATGAAGCCCTTCAAAGGCCATGCAAATGGTTGCAAGGAAATTTGATTTTTCTCCAGATTTGTATTATAAGTTTGAACGACATATTGATATTTCTTATTTTTTTTTTGTAAACAGAGATTTCCCTCTCTAGGAGAACTCAGAATAAGTGTAGATTCAGTTTTCCTAGATCCAAACGAAGGACTAAGAAAACTACTGAAGCCTTTTCACTGAATGGAAAAGGAAAAAGATGGACATGGATTAGAATTTAAAATCCCGACGGACATAGAGAGTGTATTACGAGCTTGTACATGAATGCCTTGTTCTTGTAATGACAATCTAAGCTTGTAACTCTAATCAAACATGACTTACTTACAACTTACTAATCCATATCTATTGCATATATTAATTGCCAATGTTCCCATATTCAATACATGGGACATATAGGTATAGTTAATATTATACATTTGTGTAATATAAGTTATTCACCTAATTTAAGTAACAATGGTAATTGGTCTATGTTTCCTATATGATTAAGATTACTTTTTCTATTGTAACACTAGTTGTATACATTGCTTCCATAATTAGTTACATGTACGCATCACACTTCTACATAAGATTGAACATTACCTGTATAGAAATGAACATGGGTTTTAGGTTTCCCTAATCACTTAGATCAGATTACACTTACATTATGTTAGATCTTTATCTTCAAGACGATGAAAGAAAAACACTTTTTTCTTACTGTTATACAAAGAATGGAAACATCATCCACTTGCATATATTCTTTGTTGATGTATTTTGGGTCAGATTCATGGGAAGTGGAGATGCTATAATCATAAGGCCCAGCCTAATAATGAATGATGTTCCTATGATGCTGGAAAAAGGATGGGTGCATATGGTTCGTTGACGAGAATAATTTGAGATTGATTACATTCATAGTTCTTTCCTGGTGAACACCGGGAAGTTTGTTTGATATTTTATTTCTTTAGTGGTATAAATAAGAGGAATATGGGGCATCCATTATCATAAAAAAAAAAGGAGAAATACAAGATTCCATTGCCATTAAAAAATTGGTATAAAAGAAAAGAAAAATAGGAGATATGAACAAATCCAATGATGGCGGTCATAAGAGCAACCTCTATTGCTTTGCTTCATTTCCTGCTAGTTATAAGGATATTATTCTCTACCAAAAGAATTTACTGGCGATGACGACTTACCTAGTCTAGACAAGGAGCTTCCATTGACGAGGGTGGAAAAGGAGAGAAATCTTCCAGCGTTGAGGGTGGACGAGGAGAGAAATATTCTAGTGATGAGGGTGGACGAGGAGAGAAATATTCCAGTGATGAGGGTGGATGAGTAGGATGAAAAATCTTCCATTCTAAAAAGAAAACAAAAAAACATCACACAAATATCATAAAAAATATTTCACTAAATTAAAAAAATTCATAAAAAACAAAATTTCTCAATCACTTGGTTCGTTTCAGCACTTGACATCAGACAACACAACAATGCTCGACAATTGACCACACAACAATGCTCGACAATAGACCACACAACACAATAGTGCTCAACAACAAACCACACAACACAATGCAACAATGCAAGACTTTCACACAATAGACAAATCAACAAAGCGGAAAAGTTAGCAACAACGTATGGCTTGGCATATATATAAACAATTTTTCAGCTAAATAAATAATTCAACAGAACTATTTTTTCCCAAATTTTTCAACTTCGCTGAAAATTCTGTTTAATAATCAGCATTAGACTAAATGGCCAAAATTTTGGTTGAAAGTTTGTATAATAGTTCGGTCGAAAAAAAAAGTTGTTCATCGAAAAAATGAGGTTGAGAATTTTTTGGAGGTGTTTCTCACAAAATTGGAACCCAAATTCACATTTTCACATAGGTATTTGTTATTAGGTTAGACATCACCTGGTACAAATGTAGCAAAGTGACAAATACAATTTAAAAAAAAAACTTTACTCATTCATGCATGAGGATGTGCAACCATACACACACCTGGTTCACAATTTTGTATATAGGTTTTCAATTGATTTTTACCTTTCAATAGATAAAATCCTAGGATTTAAGCACCAATAGCATTAACACAACATAGAATAGTATCCACTCCCTACTCTTAAGAAAAAAATTTGGCACATTTTGGCTCCCTCTCTTGGAAATTATCTGCATGCTACAATTACTTCTTGACTATAAACATGTTTCATCATAGTTCCATATATGGTATGCATCATAAGAATATTTATCCTATGCACTAGAAAGAGTGTCATGGAACTTACATACAAATGCAGGGCACAAATTTAATTCTCCATCTCTATAAAGTCCCTCAATTGTACACAATACGAGGTATGGATACCTTTTTCTAAATGCAAACCACCATTATTTACCAGGAAACACATCTTTGAATGGGTTTTTCCTCCCTTGACAGATTTGAGCAACTGTGGATTTGAGTTGTATCAACTCTAGCCCATGTCCCAAGTAGGCCATCTCTTTAGACCAATCAACCACCTCAACCCCCTCCTCTTTAGTCATAAATGTAAGAGGTCCTCTATGTTTTGTATGAGTGAGACCATTTATCCAATAATGTATTGATGAGGGAGAAACACCATGTTTTTTGGCAGATGCTCGAATGGAATATCCATTAAACTCTATGTTGTTAATTGTAGCTAACATTTCTTATTTTTTCCAACCTCTTATAACACTGATATTTTTAGTTGAACTTGTCCCTTGGACTATGGTTGATGATGGCTTTGTGGGTGATGGTGTGACAACATCAACTTCAGTCGCATGGTCATCCTCAACAACATTGCTTGGATCATTGTTGACATTCACATCACTTGTCATGTCCTCATTTGATGAAGGGCATCACAATTGAGCACCCATCACCACTCTCTTGGCACTTCTCCTTGTACGAGAAACATAACTAACTCTTGACATTGATGCAACTACCTGTAGAATTATTACATGCATTTAGTTAAGAATAATTGAAAATTATGCTTTCATACAAGCCAAAAATATATATGCTTTCTTACAGGCAATTGTCAACATGTATGTTAGTAGAAGTTTAAGAGGTTATCATACTTATGCCTTTTTTACAGTATCCTTGAAAGGTCAATTCTATAGAAGGAATTTGTCGTATGTCTTCAAATATATCAATGGTTGTTGTTTTGATAACTTGTTCTTGCACTTAAAATACCATGATTGTATTTGTACTTGAAAAGCTACGGCCAGTGTGTTGAAATTTACCTAGAATTGGTTATATGTCTTCAATTATATCAATATATGTTTTGGATTAAAAAAAAATTATGCATTATAGGAGGAATTTGAACTAAACGAAGTGATCTTTCTGGTTAAGATTTTGATTTGGTTTAGTTCTTTTTTATAAACTATTATTTGACTTAAATTGTTTAGCCCCATGTTTGTCAATATTGTTTAGTTTCATGAAAGAAAATAGAAGCTCAATAGAAACTCTATAGGGAATGGTTCTGAGTTTGTCAATACTTTTGTTATTCCTATAGATAACACTCTTCAAACATGAAGGAAGCCCTAGGAGGAATTTCAACTAAAAAAGGTGACACGTAGTTCCTTTTTTGGTTAAGATGTTGATTTGGTAGTTATTGTTGTTTGAATTAATTTATTTAGCCTCATGTTTGTCATTACTGTTATTCATAATCATCACAATCTCCAGGCATGGAGGAATTTGTAGGTTTGCCTTGCTAAAATAATTTAGAAGCTCAATAGAAGCTCTAGACTTCCCTTAGTAATGGTTAGTGATTCTCCTCTCATGGGAATGGTTCCGAGTTTTTCAAATTTACTATGGGAATGGTTCTAAGTTTGCCAATTTTATTGTCAGAATGCTTCTGAGTTTCTCAATATTGGTATTCCTACAAATAATATGTTGATTTGGTCTAGTTAATGTTGTTTCTCATTAAATTGTTTAGGCTCATGTTTGTCAATATTGTTATTACTAATCATCACAAACTCTAGGCATGGAGGAAGTTGTAGGTGCCCTCCCTACCACCCTGGCAATCAACATGAACTTAAAAATTTTAACCGTATGACACCTATCGACTGTACGTTACCACTTGTCATGGTTGGTGGGAGTTATAAATTTTGACCTTAAGTCCAGGTCTAGGGTTTCTTCTAGCCCGTTTTCTTCGATGTCTTTGCCACCCTATGTTATCTTATCCGAGCTCGACGTGTGGGAATTTCACTATTATGGGAATGGTTCTGAGTTTTTCAAATTTATTATGGGAATGTCTCTGAGTTTGTCAACTTTATTTTCGGAATGATTATGAGTTTTTCAATATTGGTATTCCTATAGATAAGATGTTGATCTAGTATAGTTACTATTGTTTATCATTAAATTGTTTAGCCTCATGTTTGTCAATATTGTTATTGCTAATCATCACAACCTCCAGGCATGCAGGAAGTTGTAGGCTTTCCTTTCTATAGTAATTTAGCAGCTAGATAAAAGCTCTAGGCTTACTTTAGTAATGGTTACTAATTCTCCTATTGTGGGAATGGTTCTGAGTTTGTTAAATTTATTATGGGAATGGTTTTGAGTTTGTCAATACTCTTATTCCTATAGAACAGATCTTAATCTAGTCCAGTTACTGTCGTTTGAATTAAATTGTTTAGCCTCATGTTTCTCAATATTGTTATTGCTAATCATCACAACCTCCAGGCATGGAGGAATTTGTAGGCTTGCCATGCTACATGAATTTAGCATCTAAATAAAATCTCTAGGCTTGCCTTAGTAATGATTTTCTCCTATTGCGGTAATGGTTCCGAGTTTGTCAAACTTATTGTGGGAATGGTTCTGAGTTTTTCAATTCTCTTATTCTTATAGATAACACTCTTCAGGCATGGAGGAAGCTCTAGGAGGAATTTAAACTAAAAAAAGTGACACATGGTTCCTTTTCTGGTTAAGGTTTTGATCTAGTCTAGTTGTTGTTGTTTGAATTAAATTAAATCCTTAAATCTTGAAAACTGTAAAGCCTCCATTTAAAGTCTTAGAAGGTTGGAGACATTCATAGACATCCTAGCTTTGGATTGGGACGACATGGTATTTTTTCAAGTTGTTTGGTTGTTCAGGGTAGCCTTAGTTATGTTCTTGGACCTAGTTATAAATTTCACTGCCTAGAAAAAGAAGTTTTTACTGTAAACTAGTTAATTTTGTTATACAATGGCCCTTTATATTGATTTGGAGCACTAAGTCATAATTTTGCAATAATATTAAGATTGTTGGCTTGTTGGGGCCTAACCCAGGTTTGGAGTTAATTAGCTAAACAAATCCCTATACTACTAGCCCATTTGACAACAGTCTGCGGAGAGCAGACTGAGGTCTCAACCGAAGTAGTATGGGGTGGTGTTGGAACCAAGTTTTCGCACCCTTGAGATGTCCGAGGGTTTGATTTGGTTAAAATGTTAGTTCCTTCATGTTGGTTACTTTGCACACTTCCTTGGCCTTCGTGCCCTGATATATTCACCTTTGTGCAGCCCTAACCAGGGCCTGTGGGGCTTTCATGTTGTTGGAGTCGTGCCCTGCACTATACCCTAAATCACACCCAAGATCTTACTTGTCTTCTTACACTAGTTTCTTATCTTCGCGTAAATAGATGCCTTATGTTATATTTATTTATAAAATACATTCATATGAGTTTGCATAGCTAATAAATAATAAACGTGCAATTTATACCCAACAATACATAAAACAGGAAAAGATACACATAAATATGATAAAACATCTCTTTATTGATGCTTCCAATGGTTACAGACTTGACCTGCCCTGTGCACTCAACTACAGGGGTCTCCACACTTAGTTGCAGACTACTAGGCCTCTACACACTCAACTGCAGAGACCCAAAGACACAACTTACACTTTGACTCAATCACTTCCTCAATCCCTTAGACTCATCATGCTTTGATGTTTTTACACTTAGAGCCTCGATTTATTTATACAATCCCATGGTCCGCGGATGATGGGTAGATCTTTCAAATCGACATTACATTACAAAAATAGGATGGATAACTTTGTGACTCTATTATGACTTTGCGCTCCACACCCACAAATTGTGGAGTCTTTACAATGGACTTGGTCAAAACATGGGCTTTAAGCCCCAAAACATGCCTCGGGGGGAATTCCATGCCCAATGGGGCCCCAACACAAACATCGTGACTCACCCTCCAGTCACTGTCGGTTTGGAGATATTCACATAGAGTCCCTCCAACTCTGCTCAAATCGCTGCAAGGTTAGCAGTGCACTGAGCGGCTGCCTGTTGAATCTCCTATATCCATTGTTTCGAGATCACGATGTCAAAACTTCTTCCCTGTATCTGTTCCTGTGTCCCCTTCATTTGCACAAGCTTGCCTTCAACTGTTGTTGTAATGACAAAGGTTTCATCGATCCAAGGCTGAACGCATGCCTTCAAGACTACTTCACTATGTTGTTGCTACTGTGGCCTTTTTTTGTTCTGTTGTTGTATGTGTAGTGTCTTGTGCCTCCTGCACTTTTCGTACCGCGTCTTCCTTCCTTCTCTTCTCTGCTAATTGCGCCATGCGCAGTTTGGCCTCCTCTTTCTTCTTCTATGTAACAGACTTCTCTATCGCTGCGATGTTTAGGGCACACCACTCTAGCAGCCATGTCTCCAATACATTGAAAATTACATCATCTGTGGCTATGAGGGGTATCTTGCACCGTTTCTTGGCTAGGTCTTTGCGCACTATTTGACAAATCGTGCACCATAGTGTAGGCACCGCTCTAGGTCATGCTTGTGCCTTTTGTCTCAATGGAATTGGTCCTCCTCCCGTGAGATAATTCATGAAGACTAGGCAATTCTCCTTATCATGTCCCTGACCCCTACACTTTATGCACCATACTTTGTTGCACACTTCTGAGCAAGCTATCCTGTCTTGCTTGAGACTCTGCATCTCAAGGCTCAAGTTTTTCAACTGTGTGTGAATTTGCTGAACTCCTAGTTTGGGATCCTATATCGAGGTCTCGTGTAGTCTCATCATGATATCCAAGGCCTCGGCCTAAGTTGTTAACCTCTCTGTGACAGCGCATTCCTTAGATAAGGCATTAACAATGCTACAAATCATTTGTGGTGTTGTCCATCCTTGAACATCATGTTAGCTTCGCGAATTTTGCACTTTAGTCTCTGGTCCAACTCCCAAGGGGTCTTGCCTAGTAGCATTGTAATTTCCTTGAACCCAATGATCGAGTGCACCTTTGACTTTAGCCTACTAACTTCCCTGTTCAATGCAATTTGGATGTCAGTGATCCCTACATTTGGATTGTCATTAGAATGCTTAATGTACCATGTTAGCACGCAATCCTGCAGAGCGCTAACCAACATTGCTTTCTTTATATTATGAGTTTTGACTCCCTATGCTTCCCATACAGCTTTTATCATGAACCAAAACTAGTCTGGATCTTCATTTCCTACTCCCTTGAACACTAACAACTTTATTGCACTTGCTAGATTAACTTGTCATGGTGGCGCAGGTGGTATGGGCGAAGATGGGGGTGAAACCAATGAAATTGGCAGTGATGTGGGTGGGGGTGGTATGCGTGGAATCCTCTGCCTTATCAAATTGATCGCACTTCTTGGTGAGACCTTCGCGAGCTCTTCTTCATCCCCTCGTGGAGTGAAATTAAGTAGCTAGTTTTTAGTTCTACACTATCTTATTTTCTGTAAATTCTCCCACTTCGCTAGCCACAAACATCAATTGTTTCGCATAACCTGCTTTTCACACAGTAGCATTTTAATCCAAGTGTTCAAAGACTTAATGTACTTTCCTCGCAGTCCTTTAAGGAAGCATCACTCTACCTTGCTATAGCTGACTGAAGTATCTACCGCGAACTTAGTGATGAATGCTCCTATAATTCGATCGAGCCAGTGATAAAAAATGTGCACGATATTATCCTCTGATGCTTCCAATGTGTGCACCAATCCCGAGGTCCACACAATAGGTCTGTCGAGCTTGCACCTTCCTTGACTATCTGCTAGCTTCACGATCCACTCGTATAGCTCAGTAGGGAAAGATGCAAACAAAATTTCATGGATCTCTGTGGATAAGTAATAGTCTAACCACACTTCTTTTGAAAGTCTTAGATTCCTGTTCTCCTGCACTGTGAACTCATGGATCTTCGTATCCAACCAATCCTCAATTCCTTTCTTAGTTGGATTCCAGTGATATGACATCAGACATCTCTATCCAGATCCCAATCCCGACAATGGAACCATTTGTTGCCTTGTTGGGGCATGACCCAGGTTCAAATTTAATTAGCCAAACAAATCCTTGTACTACTAGCCCTTTCGGCAACAGTCCATGGAGCGTGGATTGAGGTCTCACCTAAAGTAGTATGGCGGGGTGCTGGAACTAGGCTTTCGCACCATTGAGATGTATGAGGGGTTGAATCGGTCCAACTGTTAGTCCCTACGCACAGTTTACTTCAAGCACTTCCTTGGCCTTCACGCCTTGATATATTCGTCTTCCCACAACCCGAACCAGGGGCTATGGGGCTTCCACACTACTGGAGCCATTCTCTACACTATTCCCCAAAGTCACACCCGAGATATTACTTATCTTCTTACACCAGTTGGTTATCTTCATGTAAATGGATGCCTTATGTTATATTTATTTATACAACACATTCATATCAGTTTGCACAACTAATAAACAATAAACTTGAAATTCATACCCAAAGACACATAAAACATGAAAAGATACATATAAATATGATAAAACTTCTCTTTATTGATGCTTCCAATGGTTATAGACTCAGCCTGCCCTGCACACGTACTCACAAGGGTCCACACACTCAGTTGCAAAGCCTTCTCCTACTCTATGACCCAAGACACAACTTACACTTTGACTCAATCACTTCCTCAATCCCTTAGACTCATCATGCTTCGATGTTTTTACACTTAGAGCCTCGCTCTATTTATACAATCCCATGGTCCGAGAACCATGGGTAGATCTTTCAAGTTGACATTACATTACAAAAACAAGGGCAGACAACCCTGTGACTTTATTATGACTTCACGCTTCACACCCACAAATCGCAGGGTCTTTACAATAGACTTGGTTAAAACTTGGGCTTCAAGCCCCAAAACATGCCTTGGCTAATTAACTTCAAACCTGGGTCAGGCCACAACAGGCCATCACATCCCTATACTACTTGCACTTTCGGCAACAGTCTGCAGAGCGTGGGCTGAGGTCTTACCAGAAGTAGTATGGGGGGTGTTGGAACTAGGTTTCTACATCCTTGAGATGTTCGAGGGGTTGATTTGGTCCAACTATTAGTTCTATTACACTGGTTACTTTGCGAACTTCCTTGGCCTTCACGCTCTGATATATTCGCCTTTGCGCAACCCTAACAAGTGTCTGTGGGGCTTCCGCGCTACTGGAGCCACACTTTGCACTATTCCCCTAAGTCACAGTCGAGATCTTACTTATCTTCTTACACCAGTTAGTTATCTTCATTTAAATAGATGCTTTATGTTATATTTATTTATACAACACATTCATATGAGTTCACGCAACTAATAAATAGTGAACTTGCAATTCATACCCAACAATATATAAAACAGGAAATGATACACAAAAATATGATAAAACTTCTCTTTAGTGATGCTTCCAACAGTTATAGACTCAACCTACTCTACGCACTTAGCTGCAGGGGCCCGCGCACTTAGTTGCAGACTGCTAGGTCTCTGTGCACTCAGCTACAAAGCCTTCTCCTACTCTATGACCCAAAGACACAACTTACACTTTGACTTAATCAATTCCTTAATCCCTTAGACTCATCATGCTTCGACGTTTTTACACTTAGAGCCTCACTCTATTTATACAATCCCATGGTCCGTGGACCATGGGGAGATCTTTCAAGTTGACATTACATTACAGAAACAAAGGCAGACAACCCTGCGACTTTATTATGACTTCGTGCTTCGCGCCAACAAATCGTGGAGTCTTTACAATGGACTTGGTCAAAACTTGGGCTTTAAGCCCCAAAACATGCCTTAGGGGGGATTCTATGCCCAATAGAGATATAATTTCTTACATGGTTCAAATATATCAAATTTAAATCCTATTGTATTTAATATATAAAATTTAAAGTCGACAATTAGGTCAAAGGCCTATGATGTTGTGTAGATGTTCAAAATTATAGAGAATTGAGTTGGCCTCTGATATAATTTCCTAGATGATTTGCTGAAACCAAAATATACTCATATGTATCAAAAAACCATTGCAGACAGATATATGGGTGTGAGAAAAATGCTTACCAAAACTTTTACTTCCAATAAATTATACATGCTCTATGAATAAATGGTAACCAAAAGGAATTAGTAAGGAAGATTTGCTAAAAAATTTCACTCCCATTAGACTTGAACTCTCATCAATGTGTTGTAAAAAAGGATATAATGGTCAGTTCAATATTTTGATGGTAATTTGCTTGATGATGTTTTGAAAAGCATCACAGTGACAAAATTATTTTACTTTCTTTCCATTTGAAGATGTCACCACTGATGAAGGGAAGGATAATGTGGCTTTAAGAAAATATGAAAGATATATGAAGTATCTGGAGAATTTGAATGCTAAGTAGGTAAGTAAGTTATAGAGAAACATGGTGACTATGAAAATGTTACAAGGGAAAACAATTGAAAAACAATTGATATAGATTTCCTCTTCAAATGCAACTGAGAGAAATGACAAAGATTACTGCATGTTCTAAAAATGACGATAATCTTCATCTTATTCACTAGAATTTTAATCTAAATTTCATCTAGATTGGTTTCATTTCTAAAAAATATGAAAAGTACTAGAAGAATGGGAAGCACAAAGGATTTTCTCTGCCTATTTTTTCCATTCCAAGTTTGTCATTGATAGTCAGTTGAGAAAGGAGTTGTTGTCATTTATCACTAAATTATTTGCCACTGTTTATCTCCACATGTCATCAATTTACGCTAAAGCCTAGACAACCTTTTGAAAAAAAATGTGGAGTCTCCTTGTTAATTTAGGTGGTCATCTAGTTGTTCTTAAATTGTAGCTAGGAGGCTCATTTTCCAATTGATTCTGATTGAGGAACTATTTTTTATGACATTTTTTTAGCTTTGGGATGAATGTGTAGAAATTTAGATGAAGTCATTCTCGCTTGGAATTTGTACTGTAGAAAAGGATTGATGTTCAACTATAAATGAGTTTTGTTCCTTTTCATACGTAGCTGGCCATACTAAACAATACTTTGCATTATGGTTGTGTCATATTTTCCACTCAACCTGTAAATGATTCAAAATATAGAAAAAGAGAAAAAAATATATATTTTCATGAAAATAAAACTGTAAGAAACCTGAAATAAAAACTACGAGAAATGAAAATAAAATTGTAAGAAAATTGTGTTGTAATTGAAATAACTAATGTGAAGATACTGTGAAATGTTTTGTGATGGTTTGTCTCTAGGGTTGGTGAATAGTTTGACTGTTAAACATGCAACTTCGGTAGCGGTTGAAGTTCTTTCATAGTTTTTTGCACTTTAATTTAATTGGTGGCAACGATTGACATAGATAGAAATGGCTTCATTTTGAATGTGTGATATGGATTGGTTTGGATGAGATCCAATGGATGGGAATTGGTTTTTGTTGATCCATGTCCTTTGATCTATTTTAATGGGACATAGAATAGGATGGGAGTCATTTATTGAAGTTACTGGGTTGGGTACCGTTTATTGAACACAATGGATTTAAATTTTGAATAACACAACAATTATGGTTGACATAAATTATATTTTGGTATGTGCAGGTATGGATATGCATTTGAGATACATAGGTTCAGTTCTGATCAGTGGGGGTTGAAGTGACTGATACTTTGTATTTCTAGAATAGACCATTTTGGAAGGATTTATGGTTTTTATTTGTTTTCTAGTTGGGTCAATATGATTTGTACTCTTAATACTTTAGAGACTATTTATGGATAGTTGTGGGCCGAGTCAATGTTTTAGGAAATTTGGGACATAAATTAAAATATATTTTCACTTAATGCTATTTGCTTTTGTTTAAATATTGTTTTCACATCTCTCAATTTATGGTGGCTTGGTGGGACCAATACTGTAACAATCACTGGTCTTTTCACAACATTAGACATCTCTCCCCTACATCAATTTATATTCGGCACTTCACTAATATCTTTATTTTTTCGAGGTATGAACTTTTTTGGGAAAGCTAGTTTTAGATGAACGTTAAAACCTACTACTTCCTTGTGTATGGCTCGAGGTTCACCACCATCACTTACAATGACTCTAGGCACAGATAAAGATCCATATGCATATATTCGATATCCAAATGCATATCCTACGAGGACATATCATGTCTAAGACCCTACCTCCCCCTAATGGTGGGGTGAGAATGGGGAGGGATATGTATGCCTAGGGTATCGATCATAGGGTGGGTATCGTAAGTAATAGTCCCCTTCCCGGAAGTACAAACTAGAGAGGCTAGAGATCTATATAAAGGCATTGCTTTGTATTTCCCCACTAAAATGGGGAGAATAACTTGAAAGAAGATTTGATCTTTGCACTTAATAGATTCTAAATTGAAATAGATTTATGTTAATGCCTTCTTAATTTACAAAATCTATCATAACATTTATCAAAAATAATTCTTATTACAATTTAAATTTAAATAATCAATTTCATTTAAGTAAAATTCCAAATTAATAAAAATATTTAAAACAATAACATATAAAACAAATTGTAAAATATATTAACATGGAAGCATCATGGATATAGAATACAAAAGTAAGAGGCACTTCAAAGTATATGAGCTTCACATGAACGTTTCGTGTAAACTCTTTCCTGCCAACAAGGATCCAAAAGATTTTCGTATGGGAGATTTATGTTCAGGCCAACATCTTTTTAACGTGTGAAGCATTTTTTTTAATCTAGGTTTAACTAAGGTTTTTCTTCGTTTTATTAAAAATATTTTATAAATGATAAAAAGGGGTATATCCTTTTTATATTAAATGATAAATATTTTATATAGAAATTACATTCAGTTCAACGTGAATAATATGTTTTTTATTTATTTTAATTAAGCTTTTTTCAAATTATTATTAAAATTAGTGTAATAAATAAATGTGGTAGGAATAAATTCATAAGAAAGTATTAAAATATTTGTTTTATTATACATTTTATGTTACTTAAATTTAAAAAAACAAAATCATAAAAATTAAATAAATTATATATTTTTTTTTAAATTGTTTTATTTTTATTAATTACAAAAGGAATTAATATATAGTTTTTTTGTACTTCACTCGTACACCAATTTTAAAAAAACATACTGATTTTATTCTATCACAAGGGAAATTGGATATGTTGGGCAATATAAGATGACATTGAGTTTTGAGCAAAAAGAATAAACAACAACAGATCATATCAAAGCCATATGACAACGAAACAACATGCTACAATTGAAGAACAACATAACATCCAAGTTAGGTACTTGAAGATGTCACTAAAGCATTGCATTGGTACCAACTGTTGTAGAGGGCTTGACCTAACATTGAATGTGTCTCTTTATGTGTGCCAAGTGAGCATCCATCCTCTCAAGACAATACTATTGTTGCCACTAAGCACCGTGGATATCATTAAAAAAGGATATTATATCATTCATCTCCTCACATTTCTCCTCTAATACTCATCCAAACAAGGTCTTCAGCTGACAATATAGCATGATGGAGTGCATATATTGGTTCCTTCTTTCTCTACTATGACCAACATCAAGAAGCTAATGAGAAACCTCCTCCGTTAATTCTGGAACTAAGTAGTTGTGGTGCTCATGATTAACATTATTCTTCTCATGTATTTCCTCCTAAATTATATGAGAGGTTGTTGAATGACAGCTGGTTGCTACTTCTTGGACCTGGGTCTAGACACCTGAACGGGGTTGCTAGCCACTTTAGCTAGTCCCTATGTGGCAATCCATCTACTGACATAACATTAAGGAAAAAAAAACACAAATCTAATGCAGGGCTACGATCATAGAACCCACCAAAACTAATCCATCCTACCAATGAGGACCCCCCTATTATGAAGCCATGCAAAGGAGAAACGTATGAGACCACCGATCTCCCCTGTCCAAAGACGACCAAGGACCAAATACGAGTCGATATCTATTTCTTGTGCCCAACTTAGCCAACCAATGTCTAGGCATGCCTAGAGAGAGGGGTGTAGGGCAAAACCAACCAAACAAGTAGACCACTTGGAGAATTCAACCAAAAATAACTTCGCAAGAAGGTGATAAAACTAGGAGGAGAAAGCAACACAAAAGGCAAGAAAAGAACTAATACTATGCGTCTCAATACACCAAAATTCACCAAGATAAACTGAAGAAAAAATCCCAGACAAAGACAATGCTAGACATAATCCAAGGAAAGAAATGCAATAATCGAGGGATAACATATTACCCGTAAAATATTTACCTAGGAATGCCAGTACTAACTTTCACTTCGACTATTGAAACTAAGAGAAAGACCTAGAAATATCCTCTATATAATGCATGTAGTTACCTGATGTCCCATTAAATATAGCATAGTCTTCGTCCCTTCCCACAATTTGATACCATCATCCTCAATCACCAGAAGTAAAATGAAAGAGAGCCCTTTGTGAGTCACAATTGTGTAAGGACTCTGGACACCACATATCTCCACAATGGTATGATATTGTCCACTTTGGGCCTAAGCCCTCATGGATTTGCTTTTGGACTTACCCCAAAAGGCCTCATACCAATGGAGATATTTGTCCATCCTTATATACCCATGATCCTTCCCCACTTCTAGTCAATGTGGGACTTTGGTCGTATACCCAACAATCCTCCCCTCGAACAAAGGACCATTGAGCCTCCCCTCAACCGATTATCCATCTGTCCAC
>APFE030715735.1:125089-143561 GCA_000404065.3 Pinus taeda | reverse complement strand
TTTTGACTGTTATCTTATTCAGTGCTCGGTAGTTAATGTACATTCTCCACGAGCCATCTTTATTTCTCACCAAAACGATTGGTGACCCACATGGTGATGTGCTAGGCCTGATGAACCCTTTCTTGAGAAACTCCTGCACCTGCTTCTTGATTTTAGCGTTCTCTAAAGCAGATAACCTGTACATCCCAATGTTAGGCAAAGGAACATCGTGCTACAAAATAATATCATGTACTATTCCCTTTTTGGGTGGTAGACCTTGAGGTTCTTGAAACAATACATCATACTTTGAAACAATCTTTTCTATATCAACTTGCTGATCAGAATTACAACCCTCAAATGCATTGATTTTATTAGGTTTCTTTTCCTTTACAACGATTAGTAAGAACTATTTGCAGGAATTTATCATTCTTTTCATCTGTCTTGAGTTTATGAGAGTATAATTATTCTTGAGCTTATGAGCTCTTACAAAGTGTTCGATTCCATCTTTAACAAGTAGATACTTGTTCTCAGCTGTATAGAAAATAGCCTTTCTGTCATACAAGTAAGAACTTCCTAAAACAATTCCACATATATCCAAAGGAATTACATCTAACTCAACCTCATCAACAAATGGTAACCCAAAAGAAAACTTGAGTTTGCACTCTCTAGTCACTTGTAGTTGTGCTTTATCATTCAACCAACGTAATGGGTATGGTTTCTTGTGAGGTGTAGCTGCTAATCCCAATTTCTTTAGAATTTCTTCAGAAATTAGATTTACTTGTGAGCCACTATCAAACAAAGTACCAATCTTTTGATTTTTGGAAACAACTCGAATATGGAAAAGATCATGTCTTTTTCTCTCATGTTCTTCATCAATAACAGATTGAGAAGAATTACTAGTAGATGCTTCAGAATTCTTACCTTTTATACCCGTGGCTGCAATGATTGTTTCATCTCCTGAGTCAGACCCAAAATCTTTCTGAATAGCTGCAACAATATTCTTCTTCTTGCCCTCGGACTTCTTAGGTCTCAGCTCTGGATGCAGAATCCAACAGTGCTCATCATCATACCACTTCTTTTTACAGTGAGTGCATGAAGCTTTGCCTTTTTGTGTAGTGTTAACCTTCCTTGCTTTCGACTTCTGCTTTCTTTTCTCCTTGCTCTTGCTTACAGTGGGTTGGGATGGTCCCCCAACTTCTGGATTTCCATTCTTTCCTCTAGCTTCTAGATGAGTAGCTTGTACAGATACCTCATCTAAAATAGTGGGATTAAACATGAGGATGGTATGCCTCATGTAGTTGTGTAGACCACCAATGTACTTCAAAAGAGTTTCTGGTGAACCTAATGAGATACCCAACATCAATGCTCTCTTTCTGAACTTTTGAGTATACCCTTGCACACTTTGCCCTTTCAAATACCAAAGAGTTTGCCAACTCATCATGGCTTGTTGCATGTAGGCCAATGGATAGAACTGCTTTTTGATTGCAGCAACAAATTCACTCTAGACAGAGATGGTCTTATCATGCTTTTTCATATCAGCTTAGATACTACCTTCCCACCAAACCAAGGCAGTGCCTCCTAGGCGTAGGCTTGCCAGCTGAATCTTACTCTTGTTTGAGTCTATGTTTTGTACTCTGCAATACACATCAATTTGTCTAATCCAATTGTCTAACTTTTCAGCATTTAGCTCTCCCTCATATATAGGCAAATCAAATTTAACATCTAGTTTAATCAAAGATGCTTCGTTATTATGCACAGGGCTATTAGAAGGTGTAGGGAAGCTTTCTTCTTTTCCCATTCCTTTTGAGTGGTCATGGGAATGAGATTCATCTTCTTCTTTATCTTGTTTAGAGCCTGATGAATCTTCATCCTTACGCTCTCTAAAGTCCCTATACATTTCTTCTACCATAGACTTTATAGCTAGGAAGCTTTCTATGAATTGAGGGTCTAGCCCTATAGAACCTTCTTCTAACATTGTCTTCCGAGAATACACTCTCCCAATTTCAGGATTAGTTTCCACCAACTCTCCTTCTCCTAATTTGAGATTTGATCTAGTAAGAATTCATAGGTAAACCAACACAAGCTTGTCTAACCTTACAGCCTAGAGCTTTGATACCAATTGATCTAATAATCACCCTATGAGTGCCATCAGTTAAAGATTTATTAAACCAAAGGTATTACAGACTCATGTGCTGGTGTGTGTGTTCTGTGTTATTGAAACAATGGATCAATCAGATTGCCAATACACAGAAAATAAGTGGAAAGACAGCAGAGAAATACAGTAAGCAACGCAAAGACACAAACAATTTTTAATAAGAAGTTCACCCTATTCTCTAGGGCTACGTCTCCGATCCAGCTTCAATGGTGGCCTTGTTTTATTGTGTCTTACAGCAGAGAAATTACAATACAGGGACTCAATATGAGTTCTCCTGAAGCAGATTTTTCTTGGTAGGGTGTTTCTTGGATTCCCCAAGCCACTCGAGGTACACAGAATCTTTTTCTCCCTACCATCTATGTGACCCTTGGTCTACAGTGGAAAGAGCCAAATGTGATGCTCAGTTTGGACGAATTCCTCTAGGGGAAGGCTTGAATCTTCAAGCTCTCTGGCACTTGACACTACCTGTGGTCAGCTCGGCCCTCTATCTCCTCTACTTGGCTTTACTGTTCTCTGCGTTCAGTCCCCCCCTTAGGGTTCACTGCTCACTGTCTCTCTTGGTCGCTTGGACTCCCCTCAATTCAGGTTCCTGATCCACACCCTTATTCGACTGTCTCTAGTCATGGCTTTAGCCATTCGATCCCTATGCCTATTTGGTTCCTCTTCCACCTACATCGATTCACCTACTGTAGTTGTGCTTGGAGTTCCTTGTTCAGCGTCAGCATGAATGCTTGGGAAGTGGCCATGTGTCCCCGTCGGAACAGTGCCAGCCTACTCGTCGATTCATTTCTTTGGTTATGTCGTGGATACATTCTTTCTCCACCGTGATGGTCAAACGGATTCCAAATCCCTTTAGAACGCGACTAAATTACCTATAGATTCCACTTCGTTCTATCAGGCGCAATTTCAGTCCTCCAATCGAGGCTCCTCAAGATCTGACGCCATACGCACATTGAGCGTGGTTGACTTGCTCGACCAATAATGTATGATCAATGGCATTTTTCTCTCTCCTCTGCCGCCATGCGTCAATCGGTATATGGGATCACTCCGCTCCTGTCCAAAACCTCTTACCATTCAAGGGCGCCTCGATAAAAACCGCTAGCTTCCAGGGCAGGGGTCCTGTCTTTGTATTTTAGCACTTTTACCTTTTTCCGCCTGCAGTCCTATGGTTCCCCCATGTGACCGAGTGCTCAGGATTTCCCATTTTGGCCTTATTCGCCCAGCAATGTGCGATTAGCGCTAGTTGAAAATCACCTCCTTTCCTCATCCAGGGCTCCTAGGGGCTACTTTGACCGTCTGTGTGGTCTCCATGGGCCTCGGGCAGTGCATTTTGACCGAGGTTCTTGTCATTCCACATCGGATGCCATGGCCACTGGTTCCAAGTGTTTTTGATGTTGTTTGGGATTCCATTAGATATTTGTTCGACCTGATTCAGTCATGGTTCTTGACAGTGTTTCTATGGATCCGATTCAGATCATTCAAGAGCCAGGAATAATATGGTGTCTAAACCTACTATTTATGCGTAAAATAGCAGGAGTTAAGCCAAGATCTTGTAAAAAATACTTATACCATAATCCCAGAGAGCCTAGTTGAGTTGACTAGAGATCACAGAGATGTACCCAAGATTTGTTGGTGAACTCCTAATCAATTTTCTATCTTATGTGTTTGTCTTTACTGCTGCTTTATTTTCTCTTACATGTATTTATACATCAGTTTCAACACATTAATTTACAGCACATGAATAGTTAAAAACAAATACCATCATACACCATTGTTTTCAAGCATTTTTAATTCCGCATTGGTTAATCAATAATACTTGGGAAAATTTAAAGCTTTGGAAGTGGGAGAGATTCTTGTAAGTTGGACAAGAAGCCTAACTGTCCCATTTTCAGATCAGTGATGGATGAGGATGATAGTGCTCAAAAAGATGATTCCAATGAATTGAAAATCGTCTGAACCTAAGTTTCTGTTCGGGAGAAATGAATTTTTGAAGTTGATGTAATTATTTATTTTTCAAGTAGACCCACTTGAGAAAATCCAATAGAGGTGTCTCTTCAAATGACTCGTTGGGGGCCTTAAAGGCTATATATTGAGGATGCATTGAGTCATTTTATCCATCCATTTTTTGTGTAATACATCTTAAGAAGGGCTCTGAAATCAACGTGGGGAAGAAATCTTGAACAACGTTTATGAGGCTTCCCTATATAATGTGCAAAGGGCTATAGGGAAAATGTATTTCTAAGGAAGATATGTATGTTAGACAAATCGGTTTAGGGCCTTTTCCAAGTGCGGATTTAGTGTAGGGATTGTAGAAGCCTAGGTTGCAGCAAAAGTAAGCACAAGATAGTGTGGGGAAGCCTGAAGACAACATGGGTAATCCTGTTGTGGAGGTTGTTTCTTGTAGGCGAGAATGAGGGGTTGTAGGGCTCTCTAAGGGCATGTTTAAGGGTTGTCTTGGGTGTTTTTGTAGGGAAGAGATGGCCACAATTGAAATAAGCAAGGGACAATTGTTTTGATGGTTGTTGGTGAATGTTTGGAGGGAGATAGAAAGCTACAACAGCTGTTGTGCTAGGCCACAAGCCATAGCCAGCAACAGCGATATCCTTTGGTGTTGTGTTTGGGTGAGGCAATGCGCCAAAGGGAAGCATAGGAGTGGAGGACCTTTCCCTTGGATAACTGTAATTTTAGAGGGCTATTTTGTTGACTAAGTGGAGGAGAATAGGGTGATTCCCTAACAAGTGATGCAGTGATATCATTCTAGGATAGAGGAGAACAACATTTTGAGAAGGTGTATTGGGTCAAGTCTTTGACCAATATTTGGTTCATGTGCTTGTCATTGTTGTGAGGTGTTACGGTGACAAGGTGCCCTAAACTTATTGTTATAAAGGACCTTGTACAACAAAAGTAGGGCACACTTGGAAATCCATGATTGGATCATTGGTTGGATCAAATGATGGGTAGTGTGAAGAAATGTTAGGAGTTGTTTTGGGGTGCCCATGTGGACTTTTGGGATTCCTACCAAGCAAGCAAGGTAACAACATGCACATCAGATTGGAAGGTAAGAGGACAACAACAAGCAGTGTTGTAGATTTTCACTTGATGATCAATGGATTGATGGTGTCCTACGTGAGGATATATTCATCTTCCTAGATTTGTGTAATAGCTCCTCTATTGTAGAGAAAAGGGTGGATTGGTTTTCCCAAGCTGTGTTGTAGATTTTCACTTGATGATTAATGGATTGATGGTGTCCTAGGTGAGGATATATTCATGTGCCTAGATTTGTGTAATAGCTCCTCTATTGTAGAGAAAAGGGTGGATTGGTTAAGTATGTGGGAAGCCATGTGTAGGGGTCTCCTAACTGTGGGGATGCCTTAACTGGTAGAAGATGCTACAGAGTGGACTTGGTCTCTCACAGACTGGTGTAGGGCAGTGTGAGAGAAGACTAAGTGTGGATGAGATTGGACACTTATGGTCTTTCAAAGGATAGCGTGACAGTCTCCCTATTGGAGCCAAAGTGCAGTACCTTCATGTATAAAGGTGACTACTAGCTTGGAAGTTGTTGTTGGAGCCCAAGGTTCTAATCAAGTAGGAGCAGGATTGAGTAGTTTGATACTTGCATGTGGAGAAGGACTTCTTCAACAGATAATGGATAGTCCTCCTAGCTTGTGTTCATTGTGAGAGATGGAAATATTTCAGTGATAGGTGGCAGCCCTCCGTGCCCCATGTTTTTCTTCATTGGAAAAGTGTAGGAAGACCATAGTGGGCTAAAAGTCCTTGATTTTTTGAGGAGAAACAGTGGGAAGATTGAGAGTTGTTCACAAATGGAGTTGTGAACAACTCAATAGGAGTCTCAATGTGTTGATGCATTGATGACAAATGATCAAATAATGATCAGATTGGATAGTTGAGGCTCAGTGACCAGATGGACTTGGAGCATTGATAGAGGAAAGAGTTGTAGCCTATAGATCAAGAGACAAAGGACCAAGCAAGTACAGGGTATGACAGAGAGGAGCTGAGAGAGCATGTTATAGCCAGATAGTTAAAGTATCTTGTTGAGGGTAGATTGGTTGTTGATGGGCTAACACCAAGGCCTAATTTTGTATCTTGTATTAGTGGATGTATGAGGGACATTATCCTTGGTATGGGAGCTCTAGACTGTTGTATTATATGTTGTTAATATAATGAAGTTGGGTTGAGAAATTAAAAATTTGTTTATGTTTTGGGCATATGTGATTTACTGCTTTATATTTCCATTGTGCAAAGTAGTTTATGGTTGAGATTCTTAGTTTGGTAGCATGAGTGATTTTAAGACTCCAACCTAGATTGAAGGTCATGGAAAATCAATATGTGTGTGGTGTACACTATGGTTTTTTGAAAGTGGTTGAATAAGAGGCCCTGGGTGTTTGTCAAAGTGTGGAAACTAATCAGACATATGTACGAAAATGAAAACGATAAAGGTAGAAGTTAAGGACTGATTAAAGGATATGTATTAGTATTTTATTTTAGTTTTATTATGCATGTGATCTATGATTTTGACTTATGATGGTTATATATGATTTATGATTATGGTTTATGATAATTGCATGTGATTCATGATTTTGATATATGATGGTTGTGTTTTGAGTTAACTCGTAGTATCAACGTCCATTGATTTCCATGATCATGCTATGACTGGTATGATGGTTTTGAAGTAGGGATACACCTTGGTTTTTGTATCTTCTGATGTGAGGAATCCTTACCAATGAATGGATTTCCCTCGATGGGGACTTCAGTGGAACTTGGAAGGTGTGTGACTACACATAAGGGGATGATTGGATTACCCAAGGGATTGTGTAGAAGAGAAGGGGAGGCTGAGGGTGTAATTTTTTTGTCATTAGAATTTCTATATGGAACCAAACGCACATTAGGAGTGTGCCCTGGAATAATTGATTAGTGACTGTTCATTGAGAGAACAACTAGCAAAGTATTGTAGCATTAGGCATTGGATGTAGTTTGCATTTGGCAGTGGATTCTAGACTTCCTAGGAAGGAGGTGAATCCTAGTATTACTTCAAGGGTGGATGTGTTAGCCTTTTGATTCCTTTATTGTGGATGCAAGCATCATATCCTTTTATTTGTTGGTTGAGAAAATTTTCATATGTGTATATTATTGTGAATATTATATCAAGCTAGATTTATAAAGCCCCATAGACAATATGATTATTTGTTGGTTAAAGCAAATGTGTATAAAAGTATATGTGGTTGTTATCGTAAATACTATAATGAGATATGTTATAAAGCTCCAGTAAACGATATGTTTTTCATGTTTTCAACTGTGGTTATTTTAAATACTGTAAAGATTTGTGTTATAAAGCTCCATGGGAAGTATGTTTTGTTTACAACAGTATTATGGCTATAGGTTTCATTGAACATCGAGGATGGTGTTCCCCCAAGGTGGAGGGTTCCGTAACAGCCCTCGTTAAAAATCCATCTAAAAATATATAAGACCAGAGTCATGGGACACATATTCCAAGCTAAATAGTGGGAGAAACATCCTAACGGGCGTTAATTTGGTTTATTATGGCTAAGGAAATTGGAAAAGGCAATGACAAAGTCTTTGGAAAGGCAAGAGACATTATTTGACATTTATTTATGAAAATAATGGAAAATAGGAGAAAAGGAAGGTGAAAGGTCATAGGTTACATGTGAGGAGGAAAATGAAGGAAAATAATAGAAAATGAAGAAAATAGAGGCCTCATTAATAAAAAGGATTTTTAGGATCAGTTGGCAATATTTTTCTCAGACTTTTGTCAGTTCAGTTTCGAATCTCTCGTTCTATTCTCTCTCTCTCTCTCATACTCTTGGGAACTTAGCATTTTCTTGGATAATTCTTGGAGGAGTGTTGTATACTTGGGATTTGGAGCAAGAAGGAAAAGGAAAAGAAGGAAAGTAGAAGAGGACATTGGAATCAGTAGCTACAATGGGTTTTTCTTGTAGGTACAGAGTTGCATGTGTGGATTCCTTGATAGTTTTTGCATTCATAGAATTGCCTAGATTTATAGTGGTTTTTCCTAGCCTTCCCATTTCCTTGATAGCCATGGTGTTGGGGGTTTTACTTTTGTTTTCTAGTTGGTTTTCTTGTTCCTTTGGCTTTGGGTTGAGTTATTAGTTCCTGGAGCCTTGGTTGGAAAAACACTCTAGAATCCCTATAAAAATTTGGGTTGACTTAATAGTCTTGGAAGCCTTGGTTGGAAAAACACTTTGGAAACCTTGTAACAGCTTGGGTTGAGTTACTAGTCCAAGAAGCATAGGTTGGAAAGAAGCTCTGGAAGCCCTTGGTGGGTTGAGTTACTAGTCCTGGTAACCTTGATTAGAAAAATGCTATGGAATCTCAATCACAATTGTCTATTGAGTTACTAATCCAAGAAGCCTTGGTTGGAAAAACTCTCTGGAAGCCTGACGTCATATGTGGGTTGAGTTACTAGTCCTAGAAGACCTGGTTGGAGAAAATGCTCTCAAGCCCTATATAGCTTGGGTAGAGACCAATCTAGTGATGGTTAGTGATGTTTGACCATGAGGTGGAATCCCTAGTTGAGGTTTGAGGTGGTTTGGCCTCTGGAAGCCATGGATCATTTCGTTGATGTGTTTTATGAGATCCTACATTCATGCTTGTAATGTGGCATGGGGGTGACTAGCTAAAAGAAATATTTTGTTTAGCATACTCTATGATTAGGTGGTTCATGGAATTCCCATACCTGTTCGGCTTATGCGATCATCAATAAGAAATCTATTTCTCCTTGGTATTTTATTGGTAAATATACCTGTTTATATGTGGTTTATATGGTTGTTATACCCTTGATATTTCTCTCGATTATATGTTAGTTATGAAAAAGTTTTATGACAATGATAATCTATGGCTCTCATCAAGTTTTGGCTGATAATGAATGAAAAATGAATATATGACCTAATATATGATAATGGATCTAATGTGATAAGACATCAATGCTTCCTTACGAATATAAAATAAGTATGAGACCCCTATTCTCAGGAATGTTGATGAAACCTATAGATTTCATATTTGTGATATGTTTGACGAAATGACTGTCATGTTTAGGATTTGTTAGGTCAAGTCCTTGATCAATTTTTTTTTTTTAAACTTTTTCTTCATGTCATTTTTTGTTTTGTAAAGTACCATTCATTTCTAGGAAGTGGTTTGGAGACTAGCCCTGAAGAAGTGGCTTAAATCTCGCAGTCTCTGGCACAAAATGGGCTGAAAAAGACTACAATATCTCCCTTGTAGGAATTGTGGGAATGACTGGAGGGTCCCTGTCACACTCATGCCCATGTAATGGGAGCTACTGGGGAATTAATGTCGTAAAAGGTCAGCTTGTCTCAGGGGCTAGTCACCTAGAAGGTTCGGATGGGCCTTGGAATTTTTACAGTAGGTATGGAAGGTTTATTTTGTTGTGTTCTATTGGTTCAACTTCCTTAATTGACACATAGGGAGTTGAATCATATCATAGTAACTCTTTGTCACATGTTTACTCTGGTTGTTCGTCTACTTGGGTAGATTCTGAAGGAGGGTGTTATAGTAGGTGTATCCATTTTTTTTGTTTCAAGGCATTTTGGCGGCAAACAATGATATCTATGTTTCACTATGCCCCTTAAATCACTTCAAATTGATTTTTCAAAAAAAGTTGTGCAAATTAAAAATTTATATACACACCTTTCTTGCTTGTTTTTTGGAGATAGATATTGGAATTGTTGTATCTATATAATT
Organism: Pinus taeda; assembly: GCA_000404065.3. Classification (NCBI taxonomy): domain Eukaryota; kingdom Viridiplantae; phylum Streptophyta; class Pinopsida; order Pinales; family Pinaceae; genus Pinus; species Pinus taeda. The sequence continues at coordinate 133,669 of APFE030715735.1, read as the reverse complement.
TTGGCTCTTCAAGATCTAAAATTTCATTCTATGATAGTCCTCTGAGTCTTTTTTCCAATGCCATGAGTCAAACCAAATTTTGATTCTTCAAGATAAATTTATTCCCAATCTCACTCAATGACCTCATTATGGACTAGTTCAGTAGAGCGAACTTGTATGGAGTTCCACATGTCACTATGATCCAAATGGATCCTAAAAGGCTTAAAATTCTACTGTCTAAAAATTCATTTTTTATAGCACCATTGTGTATCATTCATCGCCATGATTCCAATGGCACAAACGACGCATCAAATGGATGTTGTATGAAAAATTTATTGCATTCTGATCATGTTGGGAAACAAGCAAAATTTTGTGCAATTCTTCCCAATCATCAATCCATACTATTGACGTGGCATGCTACCTGGACTGATGACTGTGCAAGGTGATTGAGCTTTAGGATCTAATGGAACCTCAACACTTGGCATTCTCTCATTGGTGTTGAGTTGGTGATTTTTATTGGTTGTTGGCATGTGGTGACATGGACCAACGAGAGGTGGCCACATGGAAAACCCAACTAGAGGCTGCCATGTGGCACCTCAATGGCCACTAAGATTTTGTAAGCTTATATTGGCACCTTCAATAGATTCGAATCATTATACAAGCCGCAGGCCTTACCAGCACACCACATGTCACTTGTTAACTATGGCGGAGAAATAGTAATATTCAAGGTTGGTTTGGGAGCACATTTGGGGAAGGGCCACACTAGGGCCTAGCCCCTAGCCACCCCAACACCATGGGAGCATGGTGGGGGCCCAAGAGCTGGACCCTAGCCTAGCCCACGTAGCCACCACCATACCTGTTGGAATTAGCATTAACCAGAGCACCGTTCGCATGTGATCGCACTACCCGCAGACTTATATAACCGCACCGCACTAACAATAACCCCCTTTAAACCATCATCACCTACAAACCATTGCATGTGACCCCAACATGTCTAAACCTCCAACACTAACTGTTATGCCATAACTTAACCAAAACCACCAATCTCACTGCATCGTGTGACATGTTTTCTTGACCACTATGCCAACCGTGACCACTAGGCTTTAATCGTCGACTGGAGTTGGGCTAAGGGGCTAGCCATAAGGGCTAGGCCCAGGTCCCATGTGGACCATAAGATGATGGAAGGTGGAGTAGTGGGGGCCCAGCTAATGGGGGTGGGCCATTCGCTTTAGCCACTGGGCACGTGGCCATACCTAACCCTATTTTTCGGAAATAAGGCCTTAGAGGGCATTTAAATGCTCCGACAATTTTTTATGGATTTTGGAAGAATCGACACTCTGTTAGTGGATTTTGGGGTGAAATTGTAAGAACGGTGCCAGATTTTTGGGAAATTGCAGAGCAATTAGCAGAAAGGCTAGGGAAGCTCATACCTTCTTCAGTTTTTGGTCTTTTCAAGAGTAGGAAGAGGCTACACAACCATTTTTGGGTCTTCTGAAGCTAACAAAATAGTTTTTACAACCATTGGAGCACTTCTAAAGAGAATTTTTGTAGGTTTGAGTCTATGGGTGTTAGGATTAATTAGTGGGTTGAATCTGTTTTTGAAGGCTTTTGAAAATGGATAGGACCTTGTAGGGGTTTTCTAGCCTTCATATGTTTTTTGGATCAGTTGTGACATCTATGGTGTAGCTCATGTTTCTCCTTTCTCATTATGTCTTGTTGCAGAAAGTTCTCCTTTAGTACTTCAAGTGAATTGTTTGTACTTGTTATGCTCATAATCAGATGGAGTATGGGGTCTTCATTTGAGATCCCTTCTCTTATTGATTGTTTCATGACTCGCTGTAGGTTGTCAAGTTTTTAGAGTGAGATTTCTTTGCAGGACAATGTTTCTTTGAAGTGGAAACTAACCACTCTTTACGTTAGCACACTTTATGTACTCTTATCACTGAAGTCTTTTGAGCATAATGAGATTGGGTCAAGCCATTGGAAGCTGGACCAAGGAGACGTAGCCCAGGAGGTGTGAACTCCTTTATCAATTGTTGAGTATATTACTGTTATGATGATGTTTTTTCTACAGTTCAGTGTTTTAATTCATGTTTTCAGCTCATGAATTACATATAAAGACATAAAAACTCATAGTTAACGTATAATTTACCTCATCATCCTTAAACACTTTGTTTATATTATAAAGTGGAATTTAGCACAACAAACACTAACTTTCCCATTTAGATCACATTGTTTCTACCTTGGGCCCTAAAAACAATACAAATAATACTATAGGTTGTGCACTTTCCGTCACTTTTTTATCAAATTCAAACCTATTGCGTGTATAGGAAGTTATTTCCTTTTTCCCAAGGTCACTAATTTGAGATTGTATTCTAGAGCATGAAAAACCCTTAACTTATTTAGACCATATCTCCGAAAATATAGTGAACCAAGATCTGAAAAATTTACAGGACGTTCATCGAGATTTCTGCTACACGTGATCCAAATTGCAACATCTAAACCTTGCTAGAAAAAATGTTATAGAAAAAATGGAAAGATGGCCTATTTGCAGTAGCGAAATCCTAGAATCCAAATCTCTAAACAAAATGTTATGCAACCATCTCACATAAAAGATAGTTCAATGACTTAAAAAAATTCCTCTTCGAGGGGGAAACCTCCTTTACTTTACATAAATGAATAGTTCTTGGATGATACAAATGATAAGACCTCCTTGGTATACATAGGAGTCTAAGGGGTCATAATATAATTACAACCTACATAACAATAATAATGTAAGAACACAACAATAACAATAGTGGGATTCTATGGCGCACAAAAATAACATGGGGGATACATGGGTACAATAATAAAAATATGGGGCTACACTAATTACAATAAGGGGAATACACTAGTCTTATAGGGACCTAACAATAGCCAATTCTTCAATTAATTTTCAAGTTCACTTATCCAACAATTAATTTACTTGAATCCTAAAAATGTACAACAAATAATAGCAATAGTAAACTAATGTAGAACATCAATATAAATGGCAGTAAACCAAGAACATGCACATGGGAGGGGGAAACTCTGAAACCTAAACTTCTTCCTTTCTTATTAACTTCACTTGAAAACATCAATTTACAATATGTTACAACAATTCATGACTTGGGCCAAGACTAAATATTTCTGCCACAAAGTCACCAAGTGCCGAGCCTTAAGCATGAAACACTTCAAAAAAATACCTAGATCTTAAAGCTGAACTCCAAATCCAAAAATAAACACAAGTTCATCCTACCCAAACTCAGACAAGGGTGAGGTCATAAACCTGCAACTTAATTCCTCTTCTTACTTACTTTCTCGCAACCTCTAACCTGAAATTATTCTTCTTCATTCAAGCTTTTTTTGATGTCTCTTCACCATGTGGCCTTCCTCTATTTATAAACATCCTTTCCCAAGTTATTTACTTGGGTCAATGCCCATTTTTCATGCAAAGCCAACCCATTGTGTGCCGTGTGGGAACACCCCTTTCAGGGTGGTTTGCCATGCATGGCACACGATGCCCCTTTAGGCACCCTACCATCATGCAGGCACATCCACGGTGCGAGCGCCTATGTTGTCCTGTGATGTATGGCACACCCATGACATTTGCTTGATATGTCTTGCCTAACCATTCTTCCTTCGACCACATGTCTCGCTTGCACACGTCACACCTAATCATTCCACATGCCCATATGTGCCTGAAAATTCTTGCCTATCACCTTTTGTGCATGTTACATAAAGCCCATGCCAATGCCTAGGTATCCCACCTTCATGCTGGCATCCCCATAGCTCACACGTCTCTTTTGATATGCCCAATACCCTAACTCTCCTAATTATGTTAAAATGAATAAACTGGTAAGGTAATTAATAATCAAATTAAATTAAATGGGTAAAAAACATAATTAAATGGTAAACCAACCAAGATCCATCTTAACTCCACATCTATCAAGCACCCAGAGGATCAAATATCTTGACCTGCAACTATCTCCCTTTCTCTCCTACCTCCCTCTCACTTCCCCCATCTCTCTCTCTATCTGCCCTCCAATCCTCTCACTATCTCCCTACTTCTCTCCTTCTCTCTCTCCCCCCTCCATCTTTGTGTCTCCCTCTCCCTCTCTTACCCTTCTCTACCTCTCTCACTCCTCTCCCTCTCTCTCTCTTCATTCCTCCTCTCACCTCTCCTTTAGTTTATGTCTTCTCCCCCATATCTCTTCACCTATATCACTCTATGTCTTCTTTCTTCCCTCCCATATATATCCAGGGTTAATATATATCATGATATATTAATATATATTATAATATAACAAATTTAATATTGTATTCATCCAAAGTTATTAGATTTAATAATAAAAATATGAATATGTATTTAATAATAATAATCTTTTAATATTAATATTAGGGTTAACAATATTTATTTTGCATGGTATTAATAGTAATTTGGCCCATAGGTTCACCTAAATAAAACCTCTTTTTTGAGTGTTCATAAATATAAAGTGGATTATGGAGTAAATATAAAAAGAAGTTTTATTTATTTACCATACCTCTTTATACCTCTTTTATATTTATTTATTTAATATACCTCTTTTATCGATATGGTATTTGGCCCATGGTATTTAGCCCATGGTATTAAAATGATATTTGGCCAATAGCTTCACCTAAATAAAAGCTCTCTTTTAACTTTTAGTAAATATACACAAGTTTACAGAGTAAATATAAACAGAGGTTTTATGTATTTACCATACCTCTACTTTATTTATATTTTATTTATTTTCCATACTTCTGGAGTAAATATAAAAATAGGTTTTATTTATTTACCATAATTCTAGTTTATTTATATTTTTATTTATTTACCATACCACTTTTTTGAGTGTTCCCTAAACCCCTTTATATTTTAAATTTATATTGTATTTATACATAATAATAATTATATTGATTTTTAAATAAGGCCGACATTAGATAATAATAAAATGTAGTGTTAAACATTACATGTTAAATGTTTATGTTTAAATTTAGTGTTTATGTGAGATCTACCCCATTTACATTTACATTTACATGTTTATGTGAGAAAAATAGTTATTCTCTTGGTGCAAAAACATAATTAAATGTGGTAAAAAACTCACAAAAGATGACAAGAAAAACTCAAAAAATTCAAGGAGATGGGAGAAGGGTAGGGTTAAGACAGGGTTAAGAAGATATGAGGATGGGTTCCCACGATTGGCTTTACTGGTATTCATTATCCATCATGTCGGTTAAAATTATAGAAATACTTTTGCTTTTCAATTCAAAAGGTCTCACTAATAAACCTACTAAAATGATAATTTTTAAGTATGATAAATTTAATATTTTAAACTAAATCATTTATTATTACCTTTTTAAATTAAACGAATTACTTTTTAACTTAAACTAAACTAAACTAAACTAGATTATTATTAATAAATGGGTCAACTTACCATTATTATGAATGATTTGGTCAACTTTAACTACATTATTATTAATAACTTTGTAATAAATCTAAAACTCATGGCTTAGTGGACATCTCCTCCACACATATATATATATATATATATAAACTGATCCTTCAATTTCTATTTACAACCCATTTCGACTTTCATGTTCAAGAGGAAGCACGAGAGTCGGTAGGGGGCCAACGATAAGCGAGGCTTCGAACTTCGTAGCGGTCTATCCATTGTAAAGGCTCTGCATTTACGATACAGGAAGGTTAGTAAAGTGCGAAATTTGTTTTCGATTGTTGTCGTTGATCCCTCTTAACTCTCAGCGCTCTGTATTTGATTGCCATTGAATCATGTCCTGTTATTTATGATCCCTATCATCACTTTTGCTCCCAGCATCTGTATTAGAGTTATCCCCTAATTTTAACTTTAGGGTTTTGAAATATTGTGAAATAGTCTCCTGTTCAATTTCTGTACATAATCGTAGCTGTTCAAATGATGTTCACAAATGTATTTTTTTCTTTGGGTTCGGTTGCCCTTATTTGCCTTTGCTGTGTGATTAAGAGTGTTAATATTTTTCTGACAGTGCATTTGGGATTAGGGTTGTGCATTTGGGATTAGGGTTTTGGAAATACAGGTTTGAATCCTATATTTTTATTAAATTCTCAGTGTTTGGAAGTTTCCTCGATCTGCATACCTAGTGACAGTTATGTTTAAACGGTATTCTTTAACGTATCGCGGTAGGAAGGTCAAAAGGATTTTTCTTTTTAATAAATCATGTTTTTCGCTGAAGACATATTTATGAAATATTGTAATATATCACATCTTTATATTTTATTTTGTCTGTATGACAGATCTCTACTTTTTGCTCACTTATTTTGTAGCAGTGAGTTCTACATAAAACAGCTAATCGGAGAGCTTTGCTTTCCACAAGTTTTACGGTCAATTTTGAGCAACACTATATTCTTGAGAGTTGCTCCCAGAGAGATTTCTTCTTTTGAAAAAAAAAAAGAAATATACCCAATAAATAATGGATAACAATGGGTCAAAGTTTAAGAAGCCAATGAGGAAACCATTGTCTAAAACTACTTCTGCAGCCCAGTTTCAAGCATGCAATGAGGCAGGAGTGAATGGAGCAATAAAGATGCCGAAATCATCAAAAACAAGGCAGAAGAAAAATGGGAATTCTGAGAAGAATGGTGACAGCTCCAGGTTTACGTCAAGTGAGAAGAAAGGTGACAGCTCCAGGTCTCCCTCAAGTTGTTTTCCAGAACATTCCTCTCCCGCTAAAATAGAGGAGGAATATCGAGCTTTGATGCATGATTATTTGATTCTAGAGGAAGAATACTACACTCTGAAGGATGAGGTGACAGAGGTAGAAGGGGACATCGAAATGCTGGAAGGGGAGAAACACGCACTTTTGGATAAGTTGGTTGTGTTAGAGGGTTTGGTTGACGATTCAGATTTGGAACCTTCCACTAAAAATTTTGCATTAAGATCTCTTAGTACTAGGTGGGGCTTGGTCACATGACTATACAGTTAGTGTTTATTTGTGTCTTAATATTTCTTTAATATCTGGTTTTTAATATCTGGTTTTGGTTTTCAGTGGTGCTGGGTCATAAGAGTCATATTGTTATTAATTTAGTCAAAATTTATTTATCTTGTTTATGGAGTTTTGGTGTTTGGAATCTATTTGCAATAGTCTTACTCATGTGGTTTATCGAGTTTTGGTGTTTGGAATCTATTTACAATAGTCTTGCTCATGTTGTATCTGTTTTTGGTGGTCAATGGTGCTTGGTCATATAAATCGGATTATTATTAATCTAGTCAAAACCTATTAGTTCGACCTTTAGCATTTTGGTGTTTGAAATGGATTTACAATAATCCCACACCCTTGTTGTATAGTCTAACAGTATTATTATGACTATTTTTTATTATCTATTTTGCAACACGAATATTTACCTTTATAGAATAAATAATGAAAAGTATTTTAAAATTTGTTGAATTGAGGCTTCTGTGATCCATAATAGTTATAAGTAGAACTTGGCATAAATCACATATAAAAAGACCTTTATCTTAGGCCAAAATTCTACATATAACTATTTTAAAATTTTCAATTAAATAATAGATTTTCAACAAGTATCATGTGAACTCTATTGTAAACTAGTGATCATTTTGACTTCTGCAATGTAGTGTTTTTTCTCTGGACGATAACAAACGATAGGGTATTTATAGTTTACCACCAACTTCATTTTTTTCACTTGATTAGTGGAGACTACATCTTTCACACATATAATATGCTTGGGTTATGTGCGAAATCACTTAGAATAATTGTTTGATAATTATTTTATTTTTTGGTGTGTATTTTAAGTTTGTATGATTTATTTAACTTCACATCGTTAAAAAATTAACGATTTATAATTAATTATTTTATTATTATGCTTTTATATAGACAATTTTATATAATTCTTATAAAACAATTTTGACAATGTTGAGCATTTGTGTTCAAGATTTTGCACATCTTCAATAAATCATTGAATCTCAAATATGCAAGTGGTTTCTTTTGTCATATTCGAAATTATGTAAATTTGTATTGAATAGTAACTTTTCTCAAGGTTTTAAGTAAATCTTGGAAAGTCCATTAGGTTGTTTTTTGTTCTTCATATTTGTTTTGTTACTTTGTGATTTTTGTTGTTATACTCTTCATTCATTAATATCTTTCTTTCTTTTGTATTACAATGAGAATCAACCACTTATAACATGTTTTGTGTTACAAATTGGGTTAATATTTTATATAGTTTTATTTATATAACATGTTGCATCAATTTTTGGATATTTTTTATTTCTAATTGTAAGTGTGCATGGGTTAATCTACTACACTATATTAATTACTCAAGTACTGCAAAATGGCTCAAGTTTGTTGATAGATTTACCTTATCCAATTGCTTGCATGTATACAATATAGAAAATGGCTTCATGCTCCCTCAAGCTGATTTGTAGTTATTTTCCATATTGTTCAGTGCACAACAAATTTCTTTCCAACACTTGGGACTCCCTTCTTTAGTTTTATCAACCTGGTTGTTCGTAACAAACTTGGAAGTGACGGTGTTGTATGCGCAAGTACTAGCTC